>MCJB01002259.1:200230-211473 GCA_002018475.1 Nicotiana obtusifolia | reverse complement strand
ATTTTCGACATAATTCTTATATTGCTTAAATGCTTCTATTGCTTCATCCTTATTATTTAGCAAATAAACATAACAATATCGAGTGCAATCATCAATAAAAGTTACGAAATACTTTTTCCCATCGCGAGATGGTATTGACTTCATATCACAAATGTTAGTGTGGATTAAGTCTAAAAGATTTCAATTCTGTTGAACAGACTTATACGAATGCTTAACAAACTTTGATTCAACACATATTTGACATTTAGATGTATTACATTCAAATTTAGGCAATATTTCAAGATTAATCATTTTTGCAAGGTTTTGTAATTGACATGTCCTAAACGAACATGCCATAAATTATTTGACTCCAATAAGTAAGAAGAAGCAGATTTTTCATTAATACTGTCAACAACCATTACATTAAGTTTGAAAAGGCCCTCGGTGAGGTATCCCTTTCCTACAAACATGTCATTCTTATTAAGTACAACTTTATCACTAACCAGCCGCACTTAAACCCATTTTTCAAGAGTAGTGCGGCTGAAACTAGATTTTTCCTAATTGTTGGAACGTGCATGACGTTGTTGAGAGTTAGCACTTTTCCGGATGTCATCTTCAACAGAACCTTTCCATATCCTTCAGCTTTGGCTGTTGCAGTATTTCCCATGTATAGCTCCTCTTCGACTCCAACGGGAGTGTAGGTTGCAAATGCTTTCTTAACGGCACACACATGTCGAGTGGCGCCAGAATCAAGCCACCACTCCTTTGGATTACCAACCAGGTTGCACTCAGACAGCATTGCACACAGGTCATCAACATCTACCACCAAGTTTGTTTGACCCTTGTTTTCTCTTTGTCCTTCTTGGGAGCACGGCAGTCGGGAGCTTTATGGTCTGCTTTACCATAATTATAACAGTTGCCCTTGAATTTTTTCTTGTTAGGATACTTCTCCTTTCCAGAAGGCCTCTTCCATTCCTTGTTATTTTTTGGAGCAGCATCTTTAACGACGTTTGCCCCTTCAATCAGTGAACTCTTACGGTACTTCTTCTCAGCAGTTTTGTTAGCTTCCTCCATCTTGAGACGAATCACAAGATCCTCCAACTTCATTACCTTTCTCTTGTGCTTAAGATAATTCTTGAAATCTTTCCATGAGGGTGGCAACTTCTCAATCATTGCAGCCACTTGGAACGCTTCATTCACTACCATGCCTTCAGCAATAAGGTCATGGAAGATAAGTTGAAGCTCTTGAACTTGGGTTCCAACGGTTTTTCCATCCACCATTTTGTAGTCTAGGAATTTGGCAACCACAAACTTCTTCAAGCAAGCATCTTCGATTTTATACTTCTTTTCAAGTGCACTCCATAATTCTTTGGAGGTCTCTACTGCACTGTAGACGTTGTACAAGTCATCTTCTAAGGCACTCAAAATGTAGCCTTTGCACAATAAATTAGCCTGTTTCCATGCCTCAACTATCATAAATTTTTCATTGGCCGGCATATCAGTAGTAGGCACTGGAGGGTCTTCGTTGGTGAACTTCTGCATACCAAGGGTGGTAAGCCAAAAGAACATTATTTTCTTCCATCCTTTAAAGTTGACACCGGTGAACTTTGCAGGTTTCTCAGCCGGTGGAACAGCGGTACGGGTTGTAGGAGTAACCGTTGGTGCAACATTCGCAGAAGGAGTAGCACTTTCACTTGCCATTTCTTTTCAAATTGTCTTAATAATCAGAATAGCAAAATTTTCCAACAGCAACGATGAAGTTTTTATGTCCTTCAAATCGTTGTACAAGTGTGAACTCTAGTATTCCAATGAAGTTTTTATGTGTTCAAGTCAGAATACGAAATTTCATACGGAGTAGAAAACCACACAAGTTTAGTCTCCAAAATCGAATACAGATTAATATATAAACTATAATTTCCTTAAGATTGTTAGCAATAATAATCTGTATACGTTTTAAATAACTTTTAAACAAAATCTGGCAAACACTTAATAAAAACAATGTAGAAAAAGTAAACTGCAGAAACTGGAGAATAAACAGAAATAGTGCAGAAATAATTTCAGAATATAATCGAGCCCACTTAGTTCAAAGTGTGTCCTTAAGGAAATTATTTCCCTAACAGTATTCGAGGTTGATGGAATATCCTCTCCCAGGATAGAACGATTATCTTACTAGAAAAGTAGTACTCCAAATTTCGGTAGCGGGGAACCAATCAACAGTAGTATATCCCACAGAATAAAGAAGAGAGAGTTTTTTAAGAAAGTTAGATTGCAGAAAAAATTCGTTTTGAATTCTGGAAAAAATCTGGAATTTATAGCTGTTGGAGGTACTAATTTTGAATGTTTGCAACCATTCAGATCAGTCACCAGGTTGGAGGTACTGATTCTGAATTTTTGCAACCATTCAGACAGTCACCAGTTTTTTGGAGGAAAATTCGAAAAAATCCGAGAAGAGGGAAAACGTACCGGGTCGGTCACAAGTCGCGGGTCGCGCGCAGGTTAGGATCGATCTGCGTTGGATGGTAACCTATTTATTAAATTATTAATTAAATAAATAAATAATTAGTTAATTAAATAATTAAGAAAAAAAATTTCAGAAAGATGATCAATCAATCTTTGACAAATCCAAAGCCGAAGCCGAAGCTGAGCCGAGCAAGCGACAACGACGGTGCGAGGGGTCCTTGCCCCTCCAAGCCTTTTAGCAACTAGAGAAGGTGTAATATAATATATACACCTCTCTTTTCTTTCTTTTTCCTATGTGGGACAAATGCTTTAACCAAAGCAAAAGGGACCTTTTACATTCCCTTTATTTTTTATCCCATCATCTCTTATTCACCAATATCAAAACCCATCATGTACTATACACTCTAAAAAACAGGTAGTTCGGTGCACTAACCACTCGCTATATGCGATATCCAAAAAAGAGCCGGACCACGAGGATCTATTATACTGTACACTTTATGAGGTTAAAATGACCAATAACTACATATAATAGGTACGACGTCAATGTCAACAAGTGGAAAAAATTGGTATAAAGAGAAAAGACATAACTCAAGATTGAAGAACACAAGTAAACATCCTTAGTGACAAAATATGGGATGAAAATAATTGTTACAAAACATATATTCGAATTGAATACAGAAATATCTCCTTATACGCATATTATAATTAACAGCATACTCATGTAGATAGTAGTTGAATAATTAGAAGAAGTGTGTAAGGACTAAAATAGGAGCATTGGTACTTGGAACTTTCATATTCTACTCCATTTGGATTTATTTTTTCCTATTAACTTCCTCTAAAATGTTTGTGGGTGGTTAAGGCTTTGCGAGATGGTTGAAAAAATGAAAAATTTGCTTCTAGTTATATAATAGGCGTAAGCCTTCAGTATGTCGTCAAAGAGAAGGACATTGTTACAACATCTTAGTATAGTTCACTTAATTACAAAAAGACTAGACGAATCCAGAAGGAAAATGAAACTTAAAAGAAGGAAGATTAGGTTGTCCTGTACAGTGGCGGATCCAGAATTATCAAGGTCCTGAGTATGAAAGTATAAGAGTGGGTGAATTATCGATTTTTATTTTCTGTATTTTAAGTAGTTGACTAGTTTACCAATTAGTCGACTAGAAATAAGAACAGAATAGTAATAATGCAGAAATAAAAAGTGCAGGAATTAAAGACGCCAGGATTTTTATATTGGTTCGGATTTAATGTGAATCCTACATCAAGTCCCCTTAGTTACAAGATGGTTGATGTAGCTTTACACCAACAGCTTAGTCTCTATGTCATACAATGTCTCACCAGTGTTTATCTCTTTTTCTTCTCTCACTAATTACAGAACAGATCTAAAAAGGAACTATAATGCTTGTTTGGAGTAGAACAAAAAGAGTGATAATGGTTCATTCAAAGTATGTCTGCTTCAAGCCTGGAAAAGATGTATATATATTTTATGAGACCTTCTTGATTCTTGATGGACATGATTCTTGAGAGATTACAAACCCCATGGAGTTGATCGTTGAACCTAATCGTAAATTGATTCTTTCTAAGAATAAAGTTAAGTTTACATTGATCTTCCTTGACTTGTGGCCTTGACAAGCTTTTCTTTCGCTGGGCAGATCTTCCCGTTACTTGAGTGATTGATGATGGATGCCCTAATTTCGGGCTTTAATGATCTCCAGTGTAGAGATCATGTTTTTCTTTGATTTTGGGACCTTCCTGTAATATCTTTCGTCAATCATCTATGAAATCATTGATTGATTCTTCTTCTAGATTTTTGTTGCTTCTTTCTTTTTCATCTCTAATCATTGATACTTTTTCTTTCCTTTGCTTCTAGAGTTCCCGTTGATAGATTCTTTCCTTAGTCCATACTTGAATGATAGCGAATCTTAATTCCTTTGTTTTATCCCTTGTAATCCTGCACCAAACATGATATATTATTTTTTGATCATTGAAACTTATATCTAACAATCTCCCCCATTTGATGATGACAAAAAAATAATATATAAATAAGTTTACTTCCCTGTTGGCTTGCTATACTGTAGTCAACTCCCTCTGAAAAGGTGCCGCTGCAGTCGACTTCGTATGTTGTAGCCGACTCCTCCTCAACAAGTAGTGTTGTTTGTCCTACATTATAGAACTATCTATTCTCTAGTCGATTCCCCCTCAACAAGTCTGCTATTTGTTCTGCATTATATAACTATCTTTTCTCCCCCCTTTTTGGCATCAGCAAAGACGGGATATGCATATTTAAAATAAGTAGAAACAACCAATTTAGGCAGTTATAGTCAAATATTGTAAATTATAGGCATGCAAAGTTTAGCAAAAGAAAATATTCAGTGACTGGTTATCCAGTCGAAAACTGCTAAAGATTGTATGAGACATCCACAACTAACGATGCAAGAAATAAGTGAGTGTGTTACAAATCGCCTCTTTTAGACGCTCAAAGATGGCATTAGTCGAAACTTTCACCCCATCAATCCTGTCATGTACTTCCTTGAAGGCTTTGATTGCATTTTCTGCAAGTTTGAGAATTTTGACCCTAATCTTTGAAACATCGCCCCTGGTCTCTTTGAAGATAGCATGGATGTCCCCAATAGTTGATTGAGTTGCAGCAAGAAGGTCCTTGATGATGGTCAGCTGTTGTTGATAGCAGTAAATTTTTCTACAAGATCAAGATCACTTAGCTATGATAAACAAATGCTTTGATCTTTGAATTAGGCTGAACATTTTTTACTTCACTTACTCTAAAGTTGTCGGATTTTGAAATAGAAACAAAGGGGTATTCTGAGATAGAGATGTTGTGGGCTTCCAAGGGGTGAGTGATAACCATACCATAGGGTCAATCATGAAATTTATGACCCATGGAGACAGCTTAATTGGTCACTAGACAGTAGACAAGAAAGTTGTCTCGTTGAGAGAAGGTGGAGAATGAGCCAGTGCGAGGAAAAAGGGTAGTTGCAACAATATATGCCAGAACTCGGGTTTCGAAACTAACATCATTGAGACCTAACTAGTTAGGAAGAAAATCAGATAGATCAAAGAAATTTCAAAATCATCAGGCCCGGTATTTTTGAAAAGCATGGGAAAGCCAGAGCTCTTACACTAAAAAAATTGAGGCAAACATCGCACAATCAAGGACAATGCGTTTTCCTAGAACTATGAATTTCTAACTTATCAGGCTTGCTAGAACGAATATTGACATAGAAAATCCTCACTAAAGGTTCATAAACTTTGGGAGGGGGTAAAGAGAGGAATTTAGACCATCCTTGAAAAACAAACAAATTCTTTATCTAACAATTTAGGGCCTCCATGTCATCAAGATCGATTACTCAGCTGTGAGCAATGGGCTTGTCTTTGAGAGCAACAAAGAAGTCTCTATTTGGGGTATCCCAGAAATTGAGGTCGGACTCTAGAGAACTCGAGAGGTCTACTTTGGATTTCTTGGAGGTAAAAGATTTAAGGAGGTCTTCCATGGGCCTTTTGCCAAGAGCTTTTTCTCCTATTCGGTGAGAGCAGTCAGATGGTTCTGCCTGAGAAGAGGCAAATCCTTCTGAGCGGTCAGACCCTAGATCTACTTGTTCTGGAGGCTGAGAAGAGGGTTTTCCCTTAGAACAAGTACTTTTTCTTGTGGAGGCAGAGGGATTTTTGGAGTGTTTAGCCATTGGAGAATTTTGAAGTAGGGTTTCTGAGCCATAAGAACAATGAAGAGAAGATGGTTTAGAGGATTAAAAATCAGTGAAAGGACATGATGATTGATTTTTCTTTCATGAAAGTTGCGACTGATGGGAAAAGAGAGGGAAATCGGAGACGCTTAATTAATGCGTACTTACAGAGAAAAGAAAACTAAAAAAGATATTAGACACGCAAGAATTAAAATTAACACATAAGTCCTAATTTTTATGATCAAGCGAAATAATGCCAAGTAGTTCTCTTAGGGAGCAAAATCTATCTTCAAGTAAAGGCTTAGAAAAAATGTCTGCTAGTTGATCAGTGGTGCCAACAAATGATAACTCTATATCTCCCTTAAGGGCATGATCTCTAATAAAATGATGTTTAATATCTATATACTTAGCCCTAGAATGATGCACATGATTCTTTGAGAGACATATAGCACTAGAGTTATCACAAAATATTTGAATAGGTTTAAAAAATAATTCATAGTCACCTAGTTGATGAGACATCCATAGTAACTGTGCACAACACTGTCCAATGGGAATATACTCTGCATCAGTTGTGGATAATGCAACTGAGCCTTGTTTCTTACTGTTTCATGATATTAATGCCTTTCCCACTAATTGACATGTTCCACTGGTGCTTTTTCTGTCTTCCTTATCACCTGCAAAATCAGCATCTGAAAAGCATTCAAGCTTAAAATTGTTAGAACGTGGGTACCATAGTCCATATGAAACAGTTCTGATGATATAACGAATTATTCTCTTTACTGCAGTCAGATGCGATTCCTTAGTAGCTAACTGAAACATGACACATTTACATACACTGAACATAATATCTGGTCGATTGGAAGTAAAGTAAAGAGTCAATCATTCCACGGTATTTAGTTTCATCAACTGGATTTTCTTTTTTGTCTTTGTCGAGAATTGTTGATGGGCTCATTGGTGTACCGATGTCTTCAGCACTGCTCATGCCAAACTTTTGAATTAATTCCTTTGTATATTTGATCTAGCATAAAAAATTTCCTTCCTCAGATTGTTGAAGTCCAAGAAAAAACGTAAGCTCTCCCATCATGCTCATTTCAAACTCACTTTGCATGAGATTAGAAAGTTCCTTGCACAAAAGAGGGTTAGCACTTTCAAAGATAATATCATTAACATAGACTTGAATAATAAGATTACCTCCTGATGATCTTTTGATAAATAATGTATTGTCTACTTTACCTCTTGTAAAACCATGATCAAGTATAAATGAGCTAAGCTTTTCGTACCGGGCTCAAGGAGCTTGTTTGAGTCCATACAGAGCTTTAGTCAACTTATACATGTGGTAAGGAAATTTTGAGTCCTCAAAACCAGGTCGTTTTACGTACACCTCCTCATCAATAAAGCCATTTAAAAAGGCTCTTTTGACATCCATTTGGAAAAGTCTAAATCGTTTGAAGGATGCATATGCAAGAAGAATCCATATACTCTAGTCAAGCTATTGGAGCAAAAGTTTACTCGTAGACGACTTCTTCCTGCTGTGAGTAGCCTTGGGTTACTAATTTGGCTTTGTTTCGTACAACCTTTCCATCTTCTTTCACTTTGTTTCTGAAAGCCTATTTTGTTCTAACTACGGCAGCATTTGCAGGCTTAGTTAGCAGTTCCCAGACTCAATTTTCATCAAATTGATCGAGCCCCTCCTGCATTGCTTGTACCCAGCTGGAGTCTTTTAAGGCTTCCTCAACCTTCTCTGGTTCGATCTGAGAGATGAGTGCTACATTTGCCTTTTTCTTGAGAGCTCCTCTAGTTTTTATTCTTTCATTTGGATCTCCTATGATAAATTTTTTAGGATATTCTGGTTCACTTCTCCACTCATTTGGATGTGTTCCAATCGTAGGAGTAGTTGACTCCTTCTGTGATTCTGGTTGATTGTTGACAAGTTCATTAGTCAGCTCTGTGACTGCGTCTGTACTATCAATCTACTTTTGTGACTTGCTTGTCTTTGGCGTTTCTTGGGTGATATCTTTATCACTTGCAATAATTTCTTTCTCGATCGTAGTATTATTTTCATCAAATATGACATGTATTGATTCTTCTACAGATAAAGTACGTTTATAATAAACTCTAAAAGATCTACTATCTTTGAAATAACCCAGAAAGATACCTTCGTCACATCTTGGATCAAATTTTCTAGGATTATCCTTACCGTTATTGTGAATGAAACACTTACTGCCAAATGGATGAAAGTAGCCTATGTTGGACCATTTGCCTTTCCATAATTCATATGGAGTTTTCTTCAAAATAGATCTTATAAGACATCTGTTGAGAATGTGGCAGGCTGTGCTTACTGCCTCTGCCAAAAATGATTTGGTAGGGAATATTCTAATATCATTATTCTAGCCATATCTCTTAGAGTTCAATTTTTTCGTTCAACTACTCCATTTTGTTCAGGTGATCTTGGAGCTGAAAAGTTGTGAGTATATCCTTGATCATTGCAGAAATCTTCAAATGCTCTGCTTTCGAATTCTCCTCCATGGTCACTTTGGATGTTTGTAATGAGATATCCTTTTTCTCTTTCAACCTTTTTACAGAAAATCTCAATGTTTTTCAAAGCTTAATCTTTATGAGATAAGAAAATCACCCATGTAAAACGTGAGTAGTCATCAATAATAACAAAAGCGTATCGTTTACCTCCAATGCTAGCAGTTCTAGTGGGTCCAAAATACATGTGAAGCAATTGTAAGGGCTTGGTCGTAGACACAATGTCTTTGCTTTTGAAAGAGTTTCTGGTTTATTTACCAATCTAACATGCTTCACATACATGATTTCTAGAAAAATTGAGCTTAAGAAGTCCAATAACTAAATCATGCTTGGAGAGTTTCTCAATTAGATGCATGCTTGCGTGACCAAGTTTCTTATGCCACAACCATGGATCATCAGATGTAGATGTTAAGCAGATGTGACTATTTAAATTTTCAATCCCATCAAGAATGTAAATATTTCCATACCTTTTTCCTGGGAGTATTGTTTTACCTGAATCATCTTCAATAGCGCGTCCTGTTTTCTTGAATTTGACTTCACACCCTGAATCACATAGCTGACTTATACTCAGGAGATTATAGTTGAGTCCATCTACAAGATATACTTCAGTAATATCACAATTGTTATTGAATGAAACTGTGTCGGTTCCAACTATCTTTCCTCTTGAATCATCACCAAATTTAACACTTCCTCCATTTATCTTCGTAACTTCTTTGAACAAGTTTTTGTCACCTGTCATGTGACTGGAACACGCACTATCTAAGTACTATTTTTCTTTCCGGCTCTTTCTTTGGTGTTCCTGCAAAATAGAATTATCACATTCTTTTAGATACCCAAGCTTGCTTGGGTCCTTGCTGGTTAGTTCTACTGGAATCAGGCTTGTCTTTGGGTTTCCAAATCCATCCTGAAATATTAGACTTATGAAATCTACAAAAAAAGTATTTATGTCCAACTTCGTTAAAGTAATGAGACACATTGATTGATCCATTTTTTGATCTATCACTTGTGTTAGTACTTGTGGACTTAGTTTTAGCTAGTCCTTTTCCAGTTGACTTGTAAGTCGCCTAGTTGGACTTGACGGAACTGTGACTGGTGAATTTGTGCATGCCATTCAGTTGCATTTGCAATTCCTGAACCTCATCTTGATGTACATCCCTTTCGATTTCACATACTTCAAGTTTGAGTTCCCAGTCCTTCCTTTCCCTATTGAGTCTTTTCAATTCCTATCCTTCTTTTCCCAGTCCTTCTTTTCCCTATTGAGTCTTTTCAACATCTTTTGTGACTCTTTTAGTGTGAGATCAAGAATATCATGTAATTCATTACATCTATCATAGCTATAGGATCTTATTTTACCTCACTTGTTTCACCATGTGCCATGAAATAATTTTCAGTATTTTCTTTCCTTTCATCATCTGATGTGTCTTCATCAGTCAAGCATCTGGAGTATTTGTTCATATTATTTTCTAAAATTATCATGAAGCACAAGTTTGCTATTTCTTTATGTTCTGAGTCGTCTTCATCACTCCAGCTTCTGAAAGATTTATTTTTGTTGAATCCTCTTGAGGCTTTTCTTTTAAGTTCAGGACATTCAGCTTGAACATGCCCGTAGCTTCCGTATTCATAGCATTTCCCATCATTCTTGTTTTATTCATTATATTGTCTGGTTCGTCTGGATGACATCCTTCCCTTCTTTGTATTTCTATGCCTTCTCATTTTCCTTGATACCATGGCAATTCTTCTTCAAGAGCTTCTGGATCGTCATCAATATATCTTCAGGTCCTTTAGTTGAAGCTTTGAAGGCAACTATTTTCTTCTTCTCTTCCTGATTTATTTTCTTGAGATGGGTTTTCTCGAATGCTATAAGATCTCCTCATAATTCATCATACGAAAGTTTGTTTAGATCTTGGGATTCGAGGGCAACTACTTTTGTTTGCTATGTGGTAGGCAAACTCCTCAGGATTTTTCGAACTTGATCACCACTTGAGTAGGGCTTTCCAAAGGCTTTCAGATCACCAATGATTTTGCTAAATCTTGCAAACATTTCCTTAATGGATTCTTTCATCTGGAAGAGTTCATAGTCATGAACCAATATGTTTATCCGTATTTCTTTCACTTTGCTGGTTCCTTCATAAGTAACTTCCAGTTTATCCAACATTTCTATGGCAGTATCACAGGTTGAAATTTTCTCGTACTCTTCTCCATTTATAGCATTATAGAGCAAATTTTGAACCTTAGCATTAACTTGAACGACAACCATTTGCTCATCTGTGCATTCATCTATATCCTCAGGATCAGCAGGAGGTTGAGCTACTACAGGCAATGGATAGTTTTTCCTTTTTATGACACGTCATACTTTGACGTCATAGAATTTTGCATCGACTTCCATGCGTACTTTCCAGTGAGAGAAATGTTATCTATTTAAGTATGGTGGCCTTACTTGTGATGTCCTTTTTGAAATAGTACTCCAATTGTTATTTGGTTTGCCATGATCTTTTCCAACTAGCAGTTAAGCAAAAGATAAAAGTGTGAGACCTGCTTTGATATCTATTGAAAGTACGGGGGGGGGGGGGGGGG
>MCJB01002259.1:84555-200177 GCA_002018475.1 Nicotiana obtusifolia | reverse complement strand
GGGGGGGTGAATTGTCAATTTTTTTTGTATTCTAAGTAGTTGACCAGTTTACCAATTAGTCGACTAGAGATAAGAACAGAATAGTAATAATGCAGAAAGAAAGTGCATGAATTAAAGGCACCAGGACTTTTATACTGAATTGGATTCAATGTGAATCATACGTCCAATCCCCTTGGGTTGCAAGAGTATTCTCTTTCAGTATTTGAAGTTTCTCGATTACAAGATGGTTGATATAGCTTTACACAACAACTTAGTCTCGATGTCACTTTTCCCTTTTGATATAATGCCTCACCAGCCTTTATCTCTTTTTCTTCTCTTACTAATTACACAGCAGATCTAAAAAGGAACTACGATGTTTGTTTGGAGTAGAACAAAAAGAGTAATAATGGTTCGTTCAAAGTATGTCTGCTTCAAGCCTGGAACAATTGTATATATACTTCGTGAGACCTTCTTGATTCTTGATTGACATAAATCTTGAGAGATTACAAACCCAAGGAACCGAATCGTAAATTGATTCTTTCCAAGAATAAGGTTAAGTTTCCGTTGAATTTTCTTGACTTGTGGCCTTGACAAGCTTTTCTTCCGTTGGGCAGATCTTCCCATTACTTGAGTGATTGAAGATGGATCCCCTGATTTCGGGCTTTAATGATCTCTAGTGTAGAGATCTTGTTTTCCTTTGGTTTTGGGACCCTCCTATAATATATTTCAATCATTTTTCCAAATTTCCGCTGCTTCTTCCTTTTTCTTCTCTAATCATTGATACTTTTTCTTTTCTTTGCTTCTAGAGTTCCCGTTGATAGATTGTTTCCTTAGTCCATACTTGAATGATAGAGATCTTGACTCCTTTGTTTTATTCCTTGTGATCCTGCACCAAACGTGATATATTATTTCATCGTTAAAATTTATATTTAACAGATTGCTCGCTTCCTTTAACATAAAGTTGCTATCAACTACAAAGTATAAGTGCACGACTATTCGAACACAATAAAGAAAAAATCAAAAAAGACTTCTAGTCACAAGTCAAGTAGGAATCAAACTCGCGCCTCTAACTTCAGACGCGCCTTTAATTCAATCTCAACAACGCAACACTCATTAGTCTTTTTTGTTCCTGGGTGCTTGCTAGGATCTTATATCAGTTTTCTTATATTTCTTATAAAATTATACATAGTTTATGTGGAAGTCAATGGCTGCTAAAGCACCTAAAATTAGTACGTAGATCTGCCACTGGTCTTGTAAGTTTAAAGAAGGGAGAAAGAAAAGTGACAACTGCTATGGAGCTTCTAATTAATAGTCTGTTTGGCCAAGTTTGTTTTTGGTTAAAGTGTTCTTTTGGTGCCAAAAAATGCTTTTTTCCTAATTCCTATTACACAGTTTTTGTGGAAGAAAATTATTTTACACACTTAATCTTTTAAATTGAGCCTAAAACACTCCATTTTTAACCGATAAATTACATGCAAAAGGAGCGCGTGTAGAGGTGAAAAATGAACATTTGAAGTTTTATTTGAAAGGTGTAGATTTGAACAAATTGATCCAGAGGTCTAAATAATTTTTTTTCCTTTTTATCCTTTTTTTCTTTTACCATTACACACAAAATACAAAAAGAAAAAGACAAAAATCGCTAATGCAGGATGCTAAAACCTGCGTCCCCCTCCCTGCCCATTGGTCTTGTTCCCACAATAAACCCCATCCAAGCACTCCAGTTGATCCAAGTAGAAATAAAAAAAGAAATAATCTTTAGATTTAACGTCTCCCCTTGTGTTTTTTTCAACGCCATGGATTTATCAGTGAAGCCCTCTTCTTTTTTGTCTTTTGCTGGTCGAAAATGGAGTTTGCTTGAAACTCCGGCCGGTGATATAGTTTAGATTCTGCTTCAAATTGAAAAAGAAAGAAGCTAATACAGTTGGGTGCTTCAATTACATGAATATGACAGTATCACAAGAAAGAATCAATGGATCTTTTTTGTGGGTTCTATGTGCCATGGTTGCTGAGGTTTTAGAGGAGACACTTCTGCAGTTTTTAGTTAAAATTGTTCCTTATGTTTGAGTTAGGTATAATTTTATTCTTTATTACTTTGAGCACTTATCGTCCCTTAACTTTGCAAAAATTGTGCAGCTTTAGTCTAGTTAACGGAATACTCAAACGGAGACGAAATTAACGGGAGATACGTTTGATTGGGTATAAACAAAAGACTTCGAACAATAACTTCAGTGGCCTTCTTCCTCAATTGCCTTCTTGCCAAATTCCATTCCCCAACCCACCCCTCCCCTCCCTCCCCCCCCCTCCCACATAAAAAATTGCATTAAGAAAAGCTTCAATTCTTCAACATCATTCCAACACAGTCTATAACTTCAGCAATCTAAAGCAGAAACTTAAGCAACATAGTTTTCATTAAAACTATAGTTTTTTTCTATTATTTAAAATTATTTGTCACCATTATTCTACAAACCATAAGCACTTCACATCTTGAACATATTGATACTATAAACATTAGCCACGAAAAATATTACAGTTGACCGGTCCCTCAGAATCGTCGCCAGGCCAACCACTGTTTTAGTTACAAGGTTATAATTTGTTCTTCCCTTCCCTATTGTAGCTAGACTTTATAAAATCGAATTGGGTGTCTATTTTTAACCAGGCGACACAGATTTCAGTGAAACCACATTAGTTTTAGGTTTGCATTTGATTTATTTGTTAAGTGGACTAATGGTGCTTAACTTTTGCAAAGTTAAGGGACGATAAGTGTTGAAGGTGATATATAACGGACAAAGTTATACCTAGACCCAAGCATAAGGGATACTTTTAGCTAAAAACTCACACTTCTACTATAATTAACTGGCGCAAAATTAATCATTTCAGATATCAATCAAAATAAATGATAAGACATTCTGGATTTTCCTTAAAGAATGGGAGAAGAAAGGTGTTTTATGAGTGGATTTTCCGGTTAATCGGAGAGGAAAGATGGTGGGGATGGTGAGGGGATAGTGGGAGGAGGGAAAGATAAGAGACGCGGGGAAGGGGGGCGGGAATTATTTTCTAATTTCTTTTCTGGTTTAAATATTATCAACGGGATGCAAATTATGTGTATTTCTTTTTCCCTTGAATTATGACACATGTCACGATTTAATTAGCGCGTGTGATGCAATGTCCAAGAATAAGTGGTCAATCATAAAAATGGTGTGTTCACACCTTGAAAAATTGAGTGTGTAAGATAATTTTCGTCCGTAAAAACTGTAGAATGGGGAATTAGTCCATAGTTTAAGGAAAAAGTAACGAATTTTGCCTGTTTAGAAAGAAGAAAAAAGTATTTTTGAGTAAAAGCAGAAATAATTTTTAAAAGAAAAAAAAAAACTTCTCGTTAAAAGAACTTTTTTTAAAAATACTTTTGAAAAAAATACACTTTTAGCCGGTTTGGCCAAGATTTTTTCTTTTTTCTTTGTTTGCCAAAAGTATTTTTTTTCCTCTAAAATTAAAGTGTTTGGCCAAACTTTTAGAAAGAAAAAAAATATTTTTGAGTAGAAGAGAAGCAATTTTTTAGAAGGAAAAAAGTAGTTTCTCCCTCAAAGCACTTTTGGGAAAAAAAAATACTTAGAAATACTTTTTAAAAGCTTGGCCAAACACTATATAATTGCTGCTCAAATATGCTTTTCAAATTAATTAGTCACACACAAACTGTTCTTACCAAAAATACTTTTTTTGAAAAGTACTTTTCAAAATAGGTCGATCTTAAAAGCTTCGCCGAACATGTTATAAGTCATATATATGTTGTATGAGAGTAAAGTTGTGTCGGAACTAGAGAGGCAGAATGGGGCTTACCTAACTGTCTTCATCTAAAAATTACACATTTTATATAAAGATTAATTTTTCTATACAGCAGACATTAAACTCCCTTGATAAAGAGTCCATCTGGATTGGCTTTAAAAAGTGACTTTTCAGCAGAAATTATTTTATCCTTATCTATGACTAAGTCTGTATACGGGTAATACCAGGGCTAGCACCCCGATTTCTCGGTGGGGGAAAACGAAGTAAGGACATAACTACATGAAATCGGGATCGAAGCTAAGGACCTCTCGTACTAAGGTCCGAACGAAGCTCTTACCACCGGAAGAGCCGTAATACCCGCGCCCAACCGGATTTCATGGCATGGATCTTGGCCCATATTGACAGCAGATCAGTGATTAACGAAAAAAAAGATTTTTACCTTTTTTAGAATATTTGGGGTAAAACTCCCTTACTACATAAAGGGGAGGTTTATTGGTCAATGGATACATTGTAACACGCATATCAAGGCAATATACACTTATTTTCTCTGCTTCAAAAAGTTATTCTTATTTTTGCTCATAGTTCTTCATAAGTGTTTGGCTTCGAATCGAGGGCAGAACAGTTGTTAAGCTCAGAGCCAAGCTCGGATCTAACATCACAAATGGTTATTTATTCCGTCTTCAATTCATTTATTTAACATTATTGATCACTTGTATTGAATTAGTCCATGTATCCTTAAAACCGCATATAAATTCAATTGTTATCCATTATTAAGGGTAAACAGTTTGATGCCTACTATGGGGCAAAGGATAATAGTGGTATTTTGATACAAATCTCCATAACACACTCTATTTTACACTTGTTCTTTAAGTTCTCAATTTCAGATTAGCTTTAAAATGTCAAATTATCAATCCGCTCACATGCTTTTGTAAAAGCTCATGTCGGGGCCATCAAGGTCGAGACTAGAAAATCATACCTTTTTAAAGTTAAGCAACGGGACAACAAGATGCTCAGGGAGTTCGTGTCAAGGTTTCAAGTGGAACAGATTGACTTGCCTCCGGTTGCAGACGATTGGGCCGTTCAAGCATTTACTCAGGGACCCCCGAAGCTCCTTGGCTTCGCAGCAGTTGAAACAAAACTTGGTAGAATATCCGGCGTAACTTGGGCCGATATCCACAACAGGTACCAGTCAAAAATCAGAGCCGAGGATGACCAACTCGGAGCCCTTCTCAGGTCCGTTTACCCCATCAGAACCGAAGACAGACCTAAGAGGGTCGTCGATCATGAATCAAGGCTGGCCGGAGATCAGTGCCAACCATACAGTGTAGATCGAAGGGAAAATGGGTCAAGGCAACTTTACAAGGAACGAAAGGAGAAGCTATCGTGGGCCCATTAGCCGAGTCCTGATGAGCAAAAATGGTTTCAACAGGCTGCTTGGGGGAAGGGAAGCTCCGAGATTATCAGAGTATAACTTCAACGTCGATGCAGCCATCATCGTATCTGCCATCGGGCGCATCAAAGAGACCAAGTGGCCTCAACCATTGCATTCTGATCCTACCCAGAGAGACCAAGTGGCCACAGGACCAAGGACTGCCGAAAATTGAGAGAAGAAGTTGCCCGATTATTTAATAACGGACACCTATGAGAATTTCTGGTTGATCGAGCCAAAAACCACTTCAGAAACAGAGATGCCAACAATTAGACTAGACCAGAAGAATCCTAACGCATCATCAACATGATTAGTGGAGGGGTCAATATCCCCCAAGGGCCGGTGATAAAGCGCACCAGAGTGTTGATCACTAGGGAGAAGCGCACCCGAGATTATATCTCGGAAGGGACTATTTCATTTAGCGACGAGGATGTAGAGGCCATCGTACAACCTCATAATGGTGCACTGGTAATTTCTGTACTTATCAACAAATCTCGAGTCAAACGTGTGTTGATTGATCTAGGTAGCTCAACCAACATCATTAGATCGAGGGTCGTAGAACAGTTGGGCTACAAGATCAAATAGTGCTGGCGGTTCGGGTGTTGAATGGATTTAACATGGCATGCGAACTACCAAAGGAGAAATAACTTTGTCAATAAATACCACCGAGACAATTTAGAGTACTAAATTCTACGTGATCGAAAGGGACATGAGGTAAAACGCCTTATTCGGAAGTCCTTGGTTCACAAAATAAGGGCAATACCCTCGACACCACACCAGGCGTTGAAGTTCCCCACACCGAGAGGAATAAAGGAAGTTTACGGAGAGCAGCCGACCGCAAAGGAAATGTTGGCAATCTAAGAGGTGATCCCAATGCCCGCGCTCTCGACATCAAAGAACACGGAGCCGATTAGGAAGGAAGAAACTAAATAGCAATCATCGGTACTGGTCCCGACCGAAATGGAGGAGCAGGGAGCAGGCAAGAATGATGTTCGTCGCCCCTGATGATTCCGATGCCTCCAAATCAACGGCCAAGGAGCTAGAGCAAGTTATATTGATCGAACACTTACTCGATCGGAAAGTATACCTGGGCACGGGGTTAACTCCCGAGCTCAGGAAAAAACTCATCGAATTCCTTATATCTAACATAAATTGTTTTGCTTGGTCCCATCTTGATATGACAGGGATTCCACCGGAGATAACCACTCATAAGTTGAGTTTGGACCTGAAGTTCCATCCAGTTAAACAAAAGAGGAGGCCTCAGTCCGAAATCAAACATGCATTCATCAAAGACGAGGTATTTAAACTCCTTAATATAGGTTCAATTCAGGAAGTTAAATACCCGGACTGGTTAGTTAACATGTGGTAGTGCCTAAAAAAGTACATAAATTAAGAATGTGCATAGATTACAAAGACTTGAACAAGGCACCCTAAGGACTCTTTCCCTTTGACTAACATCGATCGCATGATCAAGTGATGGCCGGGCACGAGATACTCAGCTTTCTCGATGCCTATTCCGAGTACAACCAAATCTGGAAGGACCCAGGAGATCAAGAAAAGACTTCTTTCATCACTAAATCCGGCACTTATTGTTATAATGTAATACCGTTCGGGTTAAAAAGCCACCGGAGTCACTTATCAATGCCTAGTAAACCGGATGTTCAAAGAACAAATAGGAAAATCAATAAACCTCCACTTTTAAATTAATTTATTTATACTTAATAATTTACAATCAATGTTTTCAAAGTATTTTCTAACCTAGAGATCCTACGGCCCTCATATTCCCTCATTTAAAATGTTTTAATCCTAAAATATCAGCCCCTATCTTAAAATGGGAGACGACCACCCGTATCTCCCAAAACCTAATCAATCTAACACGAACCCGACCGCCTCACTTTCCCTTTTCTCTCCCTTTTCTCTCAAACTTATAGGCTCAAATCAATCAAAAAACTTGCACAAATTCGTGCAAGGTCATGAATCCATCAGGAAATCATCCATCATGTCTCTTTGTCTGCGATTCTCGCTAAACCTTTCCCCTTTTCACCAATAATATTTGAAATCCCCAAAGCTTAACCCTAGACTCAAAGACAAAAGTTCAAATCAAAGGCAATAACCTCTGGACATTGAAGCTTTAGCCAATAGTCCTCGCCTTCAACGGTCAACCTCTCCCCCTTCAGGTAAAACCCTCACTGATTTTCACCTCTATCTCTTAGACTTCCACTCGATTTTGCTTACATCAATTGGTAATCATCATCTTCCAACAATCTAATTTGAATCCTCTGAAACCCTAGAGCCTTCAACAGCCACTATAAATAGGAGCCTTCAACTCTATTACCTAACATGACCAAGCACCAAACACTAAAGAGAAGAACACACACAAACACAAACGATATCAATCGTCTAAGAAATTTAGAGTTCAAAGCCTAGGTTTTCTTACTTTTCTTTTCTTTCGTTTGCTTAGTATTGTCGCTAGTTTAAACTTGAGGTTCCTGGGGTCTTAAGTAATTGAGAAAGAGCCTTTGTTTGGTTTGCTGCTCTCAAAAAGGTCAGCACATCTGTCATCCTTCTCTTTTGTTCATCTCCTTTGATGTTAGTTATATTATGAGTGTTACATTTGTTTTATGGTGTCCAGTATGTTAATGCTTGTGTTCTGTTAGTCTAATATCCACTTGCAATTATTTGTCTTGCTTTTAAGTCTTTAATCGATGATTGATCAAACCATTAATTGGTTCATGCTGATCTTTGCTCCTGAGTTTCCAACAATCTATATGTTTGAGTTATTATGTGTTCATGTTCACATGAAATTCATAGCTTTTCATTGATCTGCAGTAACCTTTATCCTTATCTATTGTATCTCTGTAGTTTGTGAGTCTTGAATTTGGGTTTATTATTTGATAACCTTGACTGAGATGAATCTGAAGGTGTTTAAGTTTTTATCCTCTATCCTTTAACCTTAAGCATAAACTCTAAGTGTTTATATGTTTTCTTCTCTACTTATGTTTGTTAAACTATTTCTGAGTTGCCACTATGGTCTTTCATTTTGTCTAGTTGTTATTGCTTCTGTTGACCTAATCTTATTTGAATTAAACTTTCTTCTCTTCTCCCAGTAGTCCTATTGTACACATTTGTTAAAAACTAAGTTATCTTTCCTCATAACACAATCATGATCTTGTTTCCCTTTATTTGTTATAAGGACTGATAACCTATTAAGCTAAACTTGATTGTTTCTTGATTAGTTAACATCTTCAGTTGCATGCTCAATCTAAAGCTTACTTGGTATCATACCTCCCGTCTCCAATCCATTACGGTTATCATTGATCTTTAAAAAGTTGACATGCATTTTATCTTTTAAGATTGACTTCCCTAAGAAAAGGACCTAGTTGCTCTGCTATAACCAAGTGATAAAGTGTGAAAATAAAAGCATGATCATTTTCATATTCAGATACTAACCTAGACTTAGGTTGGAGTTAAACCTGTTCTAATGCAATATCTTTCCTTTATCTGTAACTATTTCTCCTCATGACATGTTTAATCTAATTCTATAATATGTACAATTTCCCTATCTACATAAAATCATTACTGTATTTGAAGTGTTCAAGTAGCTAACTGAATACTGCATGTTCCTGCTTAATTCCTGATTTCATACTTTGTCCAGAACCACTCCAATCTTTCCCTATTGTTAATTTTAAAACCATATCTGATCCCCTAAAATCTTATAAGGATCTTTGCTGATGCTATCTGAACATGATGATTTGCTTAAAGCTAACACTATTAGGATTATGATTCTGTTGAAGTCCTAAGGGACTCCATGTTTTAATATGTGAATTTGTAGGCTTATTGAGAAAATTAATCTTTTCCTAGATATCTTTGATAACCTTTGTAAATGGTTAGCCATGACTGTGTTGCATGAACCTTCATTGATGACCTTTAAAGTGTTAAAGTAGTATTATCAACCTATGTATGTGCTAAAAGCAAACCCAACCAGTTCACACTTGGTTTGCCAGAAACAAGAACCTTTGTGTCTGTTGAGTTGTTATTGTGTAGCTTTACCTTTTCTTGGAATATTGTTCTGCTCTAATGTTCAGACCTTTGTAATATGCTTATGATGCTGCTGCACCTCATCTGTATAGGTTTTAAAATCAGATCTTTAGATTCATGTCATATACGTTTGTTTGGTATCCAGTGTAGACTATATGTTCTTATGTTAGGAAATAAAGTATGTTTTTGTGGTAGCCAATGCTATATCATTTAGTTTACATTGAAAGGGTCTCAATTGCATTTAAACCTGTACGGAAAATATGTTGTTAGTACTTAAGGGTATTTAGAAGTGGAGTTTGACTCTAGGTTGGGTTGCCCTCACCGGCACAAGCATTGCCCTAGGCCTTGAGTCCTTGGGATCTTTGAAGTGTCGGAGGATTTAAAGGGAGCATCGACCTTGAGTAGAACTTCCTTCTAAGCCCTTAATTCATCAACACATTTAGTTCTTTGGGGGGTTTAATGTTTAATGACAATAAAAGGTTTTCAATGTGAATTATTTTCTAAGCAAAACCACCACATTAATATAATTTTCCACAGTATTGATTATTTTCTTGTTCCAATTGTTTGTCTATACACATGTCATATATGTTTTAAATATGTTGAGAATGTGGGATATACTTCTAATGACCTTCTTTTTTGTGCATGTATACATTTGTGCCTGCTTAGTTCCTAAGAAATTCAGGCCCAAACCAGCTTCATTGCATTTTCTGAAGAGTCCAGTCAGCTATAGCCGTGCTTCCCAATTGGTGGGCCTACCTTATTAAGGCCTAACCATCAGAGTCCAGTCCTCTCTCCCTTACTTCTTTCGTGACTGCCCAGTATTTTCGTAGCCAAGCTTACTGCATCATTATTTTCGCTTACTACCTTTGTCGTTTTATCATATTTCATTACCATGTATTTAACCCCTCATACATTAGATTATGTACTTTACTTTCATGTTCTAATATTACATGAAACATAGGCAAATATAACTAATATATGACTTAAAGAGAATTAGTTAGTAATTAATCTTTGCTCCGTTAATTATAACTTGTTCATCTTGTACACCCACCTCTCTTAAAGATTTTTGAAACCCAAGCTCCAATCAAAAACAGCAGCCTGTTTTCAAAGGAAATTAGAAAAAGAATCGCTGGTCTTTTAAAATTTAACCAAGGTACATTTAGAATCACTTTTCTTACGAACATCTTTTAAAATTTTACAAGCATCTATTCTTTAAATTAATTACTTTCATAACTTAATAATTACAAGCCTTAAAATACAGACTACTTTCAGAACTCTATTAACCTTCAATAACTTTTTTACAATCTCACATCCCTCCTAAGTCTTACATATATACTCCATTCCCTTTAATATATAGTAAGCCATGCTTTAGTAGTAATTAAGCATAGTATAAATAACTGATTCATTAAAATTAGTCTAAGTCTTATGGAGCTACCTCAGGTAGATTTTAAGGGGTGCCTAACACCTTCTCCTTACAAGAACAAGAACCCTTACTCATAATCTCACTGGTTGCAGACCTGTAAAGAATATAACTTTGTAATTAAATAGGTACCCTAGTATACCTTTTAACATTAGTTGGCGACTCTCTTTCATCAACAACAGAGATACTACAAGTTGAATCATGTCTTGACTAGTGAAAAATAGGGTGAAACAATATGACGACTCTACTGGGAAAACCCACTTAGGTTCTGACCTTGGCAGAGTTAGACTTATTTGGCCTCTAGATTTATTTATACATTGCTATGAGTATAGTTGAAATTGCAATTACATGCTTACTTGCTTTATTTGTTCTTTATAATTATTTGCTCTTTATGATTATCATGCTTATTGCTGCTACACCTTTGTCTGTTACTGCTTTATACATACTGTCATCGTATTTCTTCCAATGAGTCTTGGCCGTACACTATCCCACACAAGGGCACGCGAGGGTTGTCTTTTACACCCCTCCGAACCTTCTTTTCAAAACTCTCTAGTTTCAGAGAATGGCTTTTTCAGGTCAACTGACATAACTTCTCGTAGCCTTCAGTCAAATTCAAAAGTAGGAACACTCTACTTTAGTAAAGTAGGTCATACTGCATAAACCTTAGTTGAGTCGATCCTGGGTACCGACACACAATTAGGAAGGCAACCCTGATGTCAACAGGTCATGCACCCAATGAACTTCTATGGAAAGACAAACAAACATAACAAGACACTTAAGGATCCGAAGCAAACACTTACCCAAATATCTTTCTTTTACCCACCTCAGAAAATGGAAATCAACCAAGACATTCCTGAAATCAACATGGTAATAGGAGCACCACATAAGTTGAAATGGTGGTGGAAGAATATTCGTCAGGAACACGGAGATGAGGTTTGGACGCACCTGGGAGCATTAACTATATTGATGAACATCCGAGCAGACAAGGTACTCCCTCGCCGGTTGATAGAATTTTGGGATCCGGCTAAGGTGGTGTTCAAATTTGCTGATTGTGAGTTAGTACCAACATTGGAAGAAGTTTCGCAGAGCTTCCGTTCAATGGAAGAAAGCCGGCATTGCCAATTACTATGCTCGGCTACTGGTTCTTGGATGCCTTTGGCCTTACCAGCGGCAAAAGCCTTAGAAGTATCGAGGACGGATGGGTGAGTCTTGACCCATCCGTGAAAGCTATGAATGGTATTCAAGGGAGTTTCAATGTGACCAACCAATGTAGGAGAGTCTCAGGCCTATCACTTTTGCAATGGTACTAATGGGATTATTGGTCTTCCCACAGCGAAGGGGTCGTATCAACATCAACATGTTACCAGTGCTCCTGGCAACCTTTCGTGGCAATCTTCAGGCTACTTTGGTGCTGATGGTGTTAGCTGAGATGCTGAGGGCTTTGTCCGCATGCACACGAGGGCATGAATTATTTAAAGGTTGTAACTTGCTGCTTCAGATCTGGGCTAATGAACATTTCTTCTAGCGAGAGGCCACCATCGACTATTTTGTGGGCATCAGCAATATGATCCGCAGCCATAATGAAAGAATGAAAAACTGGATCTCCCCACATGGGCAAGAAAAATGGAGGGAAACGTTGACCAATTTGACAGGAGAATGGATCAATTGGAAACTCTCTTGGTTAGATAGAAGGGCAATCTTGAGGACTCCTCGGAAATACTTCAATGAGTTGATCGGACGGAAGGCATTTAACCATGCTCACCTCTAGGGGTCCTCAGACAGTTGAGGATTATCCAAGATATGCCTCTAGGGACAAGGACGACGCTATACGAGGATGAGTACAATAGACATATCCCAATTCCCATGATAAAAAGAATGCAAGAATAGTGGAATGACCTGGTAACAATGCCTATGAGTCAAAACTCATAGTGTATTCCTAAGTATCACGTCTGGATTAACGTGAAGAAGAAGAACTAGCCCGCCCAAGCAGAGAGGGTATAGCCTGGTTAAAGGATACGGTGGTTATTTTGCAGATTTACCATGATATCCTGCCGAATTATCTTATGACCACGACAATGCATTATCAGGTGGTCCCGAGATCCATTGACCATATGTTACCACCCGCTGAAAACGATGATCGGGTAGTGGAGTGCATCCAGATAGAATCAAGCACAGAGCCAGAAGAAGATCCGGAGAAGGAGTCTGAATTCAACGATGATGAGGAAGAGTTCACAGAAGACCTGGAGGAGGATCCGAAAGAGGAGCCAGAAAAAAGAGAAGGACATGGGAAACGACTCAGGGGATGGTTATTAGAGTTGGTTTATTTCCCATCATTCGCACTTTGTACCTTTATCCCTAGTTTTCTCTTTTACTTTCCAAAAGGGCGAGTTGTCCAAGCCCATGCAGTTCTATAAAACAATGATGTAATCAGTGTTCCCACTTGTATTAGTCCAAATTATCAATGAAAAAAAAATTGCTTCAAATCTAAATGTATCAAGTCTAAACATCTGTCAAATAACTGCGAACTAGGCCTACCTCCGGCAGTGAGAGGTCCCTGCAAATTCTAGGAATGCGCTAGCTGTAATACACGAATTATCTGCTCTGTGTGATATCCTGCTTGTATAAAGGAAGAAACCGATTCTTGTTCCTTTTCTTTTTCTTTCCTCTTATTTTTCTTTTGCTTATTGTTACCCCTAAAACGAAAAGAAAGATGGTTTGTGTCGACCAAAACTGGCGGAACCACCATACAATCTAAGGTCAAAGGGAAAGATGTCAGCCGCAAAAGACCTAATTGAACATGCTCTGGTCATAGCCGACAGCCCAGGGCAATCGGGGGAAAAAGACGACATTAGGAATGATGAACACGTGGCCAAGATGGCCCAGGTGGAGTCCTTAAGGTAGGAGGTAAAACATATCATAGAACTGGTGCACCTGGCCATGACAACACTTCCTCAGCCACCTAGATTCCTTTCTTTGGATTCACTTCCGGATCATTTTCCTTCCACATCATGCCAAAAAAACAACACCCCAACTTCAACTCCCACCACTCAAGTCAGACCTCCAGTAACCCCCGCTAACTTACCAAATCCCCCTATCCACACTCCTTACCTACCACATTTTACTCAGACATCGCAGAACCCACATATTACAACTAATGTAACTAACCCTCCTCGTGATGGAGTCACTTTCACCACTAAGAAGCACATACCTGTGGCACATGCTGCCATCCATGAGCAGTACGTTCCCCCTATATATGCCATTTTTTAACCTACATTTATAGCACCTGTCACGGTCAGGGTGTCTTATGAGATTAACCAATACGCTGAGATAGAGAGAGAAGCCAGGCGTCAGGAAAAATAGTCAGTATCTGGCAGTTGCAAATATTGAGAAGGCAAATGAAGAGCCTCCAAGTTCCCTGAGGAAGTGAAAGTTTGGACTACGAGGACCTGTGTATTCATCTAGATGTGGATATGCCAGCAGGGTACAAACCCCTAAAGTTCAATATCTTCGATGGGACGGGGAACCCTCACGCACATCTGAAGGCATATTGTGACAAGTTAGTCGGAGTGGGGAGGAATGAAAGGATGAAGTTATTGATTAGAAGGTTGACGAGAGAATCACTCACCTGGAATACTCGACAAAATCCACGAAATTGGAGAACTTGGCAAGATATGGCGGAGGACTTCATTAATCATTTTTGATTCAACAGAGAGATCACTCCTGATTGGTTCGCACTGGTGAACCTACAAAAAAAAAACCATCTGAGTCATTCCAAGAATATGCACGAAGGTGGAGATCGGAGACTGCCAACGCGCAACCTTCGCAGGATGACAGTGAGCTAACCAAATATTTAATCAGAGCCTAGGAGGGAATATACTTTGAAAAGATAATGGGAATGATGGGACAGAACTTCCCCGAGCTGGTCAAGATGGGAGATTTCTTGGAATAGGGCATAAAATTTGGTAAAGTACAATCCATGGCAGCACTGCAAGCGGCCAGCAAGGCCATCCAATCAGGGTCAATCAGAAGCAGAAAAAAGAAGAAAGAGGAGGTCTCAGCAGTCGGCCTTACTACCAACCCAACGCACATCATGGGAGCACCTATTATTCCCCAAACAACCACTCACCACAACCCACTGACGCTCTAGTTTATAATACCCAGCCATATTACCACCCTCAACCACAATACAACCCTTCTTGAGCCAACAACAACCAAAACTCACAACGACCATATGCTCCTATCCAAACCACTACTCATCAGAACCGACATGCCTATGCACCACGCCGTCGTCCCAACTTTGAGGAGATGGGTCCTAAAACTTATACCCCAATTGCTGAGCCTTTAGCCCAATTGTTACGAAAGATTGAGAAGAGTAGGATTGATACACCCAACCGAGGGAAGGGTTCCTGAATATCCTTCAAAGTATTTTGATGCCAGTAAAAGATGTGTGTACCATTCTAATGTACCTGGACATGATACTGAAGATTGTTTCAATTTGAAAAATGAAATTGAAACCCTGATCAAGAGTGGAGCCATTCAGTGCACTTCAGCACCACCCAATGTGAATCGCAACCTACTGCCAAATCATCAAAACCAGAGAGCTAACATGATCACATCAGATGAAGAGTATGACCTGAAAGGAACAATTGTCACTATAGGAAATGCAGAAGCCGCAAGGATCCCCCCTCAAAAGACTCTGATCATTACAGTACAATTGAGGCCTATAGTGACGGTTCAGACTTATCCGCAGCAACTTGCCGAACTCCCTGTCGAAGGCGCAAGTCACAACAAGGCTCTTCACATCGTAGTCAAGTGCGTGGACAAAATAGTGTCTCGACTGTTGGTCGATGGAGGATCAAGAGTCAACATTTTTCCGCTCTCCACTCTGCGGGAGTTAGGAATCCATTTGAAGGAAGTCAAGGAAAGCCACGTAAGGGTGAGATCCTTTGATGGTTCACAAAGGATGTTATTGGAGAAATTGATTTAGCCTCACAAATCAGGCTGGTCGATTTTCCGATGTTGTTTCAAGTGACGGACATCTCCTCTTCCTACAACTTGCTGCTGGGCAGGCCCTGGATACATATGGCAGGGGCCGTGCCATCCACTTTGCACCAATGCATAAAATTTGAGTGGGGATGCCAGGAGATTGTGGTTCATGAAGAGGGGGTCACTCTGCCTATTTGGAGTATGTTGTTCCAGTCATTGAAGGGCTGGACGGAGTTGCCTTCCACGCTATGGAAATCATGCAGACTACTGAGATGGAGAAGACTGAACAAAATTTTAGAATGCAGTCGCCGTGTAGATCTAATATAGCTACAAAAGTGATGATGAATTATGGATACATGCTAGGAACAGGATTGGGAGCCAAGTCAGATGGAATTACAGATCCAATTGAACATAATGAGCAGAAAGGAAGGGTTAGCATAGGATATGAATCTCCGGAAGGGAAAGCTCGCACCGTTAGCTCCAGGAAAAAGTTTTTTGTGACAAATCATGTTGCAAGTCCGAGACAGAGTTCAGTACCTGAAGATGATATCATTGACGGAATGGGAAAGTTGTTCATGAATATGATGCTGTGAAGGAACTGACATCAAGAAACCAACTATTAGAGATGTTGAACCAGGGGAGAGCTGCAGAATTGGACCGCCAGTCCATCTTTGGTTCGCCGGGAGTCTTCATAGTATGGAACTGTAAAAGTTTTCTTTTGAAAAGAGCACAATCAATTGAGGCATGTACCGTGTCTGTACCATTTTGTCAATTGCCTCTTGTGAACGCTTAAGACATTCCCCTTTTGATGAAATAAAAATTACATTTTCCTAAATATTGCAACTTTATTTTACCGCTTTATTTATAATTAGCTTTTCCTTTCAGTAATCAAACCGATAAAAAACTGCATTCCGCGATTATGACATGTGAAGAAACTATTGAGCGCAACGCCCAAATTATGAGGAGTATGACGAGAGCATGATGGCCGACAATCTCCCGCAGGAGATCGAGCAGTTGGAAAGTAAGAAAAATCCCAACCTGTAAGAAACAGAAGTGGTTAATCTTCGAACTGAAGAAGACGTAAAAGAAACTAGGATCAACATTCACCTAGAAACCGAGCAAAAGGAAAAAATGATTGAGCTCCTCTGACAGTACGTCGATGTGTTTGCATGGTCCTAACATGACATGCAAGGATTAAGCACTGACGTTGTCTCGCATCGACTGCCCACCGACCCTACCAGACCACCGGTCAAGCAGAAGCCCAAAAAGTTTAAACTTGATTTAAGTCTGAGGATAAAGGAAGAAGTGACCAAACATATAGAAGCAAATGTAGTAAGGGTCACTAACTACCCAAGCTGGTTGGCAAACATCTTCCCAGTGCCCAAGAAGGACGGAAAAATCAAAATATGCATGGACTACCGAGATCTCAACAAAGCTCGTCCAAAGGACGATTTCCCTCTGCCAAACATCCATGAACTGCAGTCATTTGTGGATTGTTTTGCTAGATACCATCAAATCTTAATGCACGAGGAAGATGTAGAGAAGTCAGCTTTCACTATACCTTGGGGAGTCTACTGTTATAGAGTTATGTCGTTCGGTCTCAAGAATGCCGGTGCCACCTACATGAGGGCCATGATGATCCTCTTTGACGACATGATTCATAAGGAGATTGAAGTGTATGTGGATGACGTCATCATAAAGTCTCGAAAGTGGTCGGAGCACTTGGACGACTTGAGGAAATTTTTTGAACGCCTGTGAAGATACAGTTTGAAGTTGAACCCAGCGAAGTGTGCGTTCGGAGAACCCAATGGAAAACTATTGGGTTTCATTGTAAGCAGGAAGAGGATAGAGCTAAACCCATTGAATTACATCAGTCCTTTCATAGCCCAGCCCACGGTAATCTGTGAACCCATTTTCAAGCTGTTGAAGAAAGATACTACCACAAAATGGACGAAAGAGTGCCAGAAAGCCTTCGACAGAATCAAAGAGTATCTCTCAAACCCGCCAGTGTTGGTTCCCCCCAAACCAAGGAAACCATTATTACTCTATTTGTCAATCTTGGACAACGCCTTCAGCTGTGTATTGGGGCAGCATGACGGAACTGGGAGAAAGGAGCAAGCTATCTACTACTTAAGCAAGAAGTTCACGCTATGCGAGGCCAAGTATACCCTGATAAAACGCACTTTTTATGGTATGACTTGGATTACATGTCAGCGTATACCATGCATCTGATATCTCGGCTCGACCCGCTCAAGTACATTTTTCAGAAGCCAATGCCCACCAAAAAACTAGCTAAATGGAAAATTCACCTCAGGGAATTTGACATTGTGTACATAACTCATAAGGCTATCAAAGGATAAGCTTTAGCCGATCACCTCGCCGAGAATCTAGTAGATGGAGATTACAAATCACTTACCACGTATTTCCCCGATGAAGAAGTACTATTTGCCGGGGAAGATATTGCAAAATCACACCCTGGGTAGAGAATGTTTTTCGATAGAGCAGCAAACTTCAAAGGAGTCGGGGTTGGGACAGTCCTGATTTCAGAATCTGGACAACACTATCCAACATCGGCAAAGATAAGATTCCCTTGCACCAATAATATGGCTGAATATGAAGCGTGTATCCTTGGAATCACAATGGCAGTCGACATGAACATCAAAGAACTTTTGGTCATAGGAAATTCCGATTTGCTGATACACTAGGTCTAAGGAGAATGGTCCACCAAGAATGTCAAGATACTGCATACCTGCACTGCATGAAGGAGCTGTGCAAGAAATTCACAAAGATTAAGTTCAAGCACGTCCTCGAGATTTAGAACGAGTTCGCCAACGCCCTTGCAACCCTATCGTTTATGATTCAACATCCAGACAAGAGCTACATCGACCCTATCGAGGTAGACATCAGGGATCAACATGCTATTTCTTCCATGTAGAAGAAGAACCCGATGGTAAACCATGGTATCACAACACCAACAAAATTCCTTGCAACCAGGGAATACCCGGAGAATGCTACTAATGGTCAAAAGCGAGCCCTCAGGAGGCTGGCAAACTACTTTTTCCTCAACGGGGAAGTCCTGTACAAGAGAACCCCAGACTTAGGTTTGTTGAGATGTGTAGACGCTGCTGAAGCAACCAGACTATTGGAGGAAATACATGTAGGGACATGCACACTAGCCAAGAAGATTTTGAGAGCTGGATACTTTTGGATGACTATGGAAAGCGACAACATCTGCTACGTGTAGAAGTGTCACCAGTGCCAGATTCACGGGGACTTCATTCGGGTCCCACCAAATGAGCTAAATGCAATAGGTTCACCTTGGCCGTTCGCCGCTTGGGGCATGGACGTAATTGGACCTATAGAGCCCGCAGCATCAAGCGGACATCATTTCATTTTGGTAGCTATCGACTATTTCACTAAATGGGTCGAGGCATCAACTTATAAGGCCGTCACGATAAAGGTAGTGGCAGATTTTTTGGGAAACATCATCTGCAGATTTGGGATACCGGAGTCTATCATCATTGACAATGCCGCTAACCTCAACAGCGACCGCATGAGAGAAATATGTGAGAAGTTCAAAATCGTCCACCGTAATTCCACAACTACATACTGCAAATGAATGGGCTGCCGACAAGAATATCAAGAGAATTCTGCGAAAGATAGTAGACAATCACAGGCAGCGGCACGAGAAACTACCTTGCGCTTTACTGGGTTATCGGACTACCATGAGAACATCCACTGGGGCAACACCGTACATATTTTATACAACACTGAAGCCGTGATACCCGCATAAGTCGAGATATCATCCTTAAGAGTCATTCAAGAGGCAAAATTGGACGATGCAGAATGGACACGGGTCAGGCAGGAACAACTCATGCTCATTGACGAGAAAAGAATGGATTTAGTATGTCATGGTCAACTATATCAGAACAGGATGGCCAGTGCATTTAACAAAAGAGTGAAGCCTCGCAAATTCACACCGGGGTAGTTGGTTCTGAAGAAAATCTTTCTCTATCAAGAAGAAGCCAAAGGAAAGTTCGCACCAAACAGGAAAGGTCCTTATGTTGTTCACCGAGCACTGTCGGGTGGAGCTCTAATCTTGGAAGAAATGGATGGAAGACTAAACACGAAGCCAATCAACTCAGACGCAATCAAGAGGTACTATGTCTGAAGACAAATAGAGTTAGGGTTGTTGATGTAACAGAACTACGTTTAACTTGACTTTCCACAGAGGGATACGTAGGCAACCCATGTAGGGTTCGGTTTCTCTCCCCCATTTCTCTTGTAATAGAAAAAACCAAATATCACTTTTGTAAGTTGGTCAGAAACTACGCCGACTTGATTTCCTCAGAAAGGAATACGTAGGCAATCCTCATCAGATTCAGTCGTCTTTTGTAATTGAACTGCATTCTGGCCTGATTCCACTTGGATATGTAGGCTGTTTGAGTAAGACTCGTCCATTTTCATTCTTAATCTCATCATTTTGTATATATTGTAATTGAATTACGCTTTGAACTGATTCCATTTGGATATGTAGGCTGCCTGAGTCAGGCTCGGTCATCTATATCATATTTCATCATAACCCACGAACTATGTTCAGACCAGATTCAGTTTTGATACGTAGGTAACCTGAAAGGGTTCAATATCAACCCTAGGAAAACCTTTGTAATTCATTAGTTCAAATTAGGACGCATTCGCAACAACAAGCATCTACATTATCAGAGGTGTCACAGAAGCCAACATCAACAGGACGAAGTTTTCAAGAGGATATGCTCGCGTGTGGAGAGACTTTCGTAATGTGTCATCATCTGGAACGAGAGCATTTGCCTTAAAAAACATGTTATTTTCTAAATGTCTTCTAAAAACAAATATATGTATGTATCGTAATCTATTCCATCTACCAAACTTCGTAGCACGATCATGTTCAAGGCCGGGGCAAACCAACACTGTGGTCGACACAAACAACCTTCCTTCCCCCTACTAAAAAGTTTTCTTTGAGTGCAGGATCAACAGGGAGTAAGGAAGCACTAGGATTACACTAGGGCAAATGATGGATCCGCCACTTGCCTAAAATCATCCCTCTTTCTCCTTTACTCGAATTTTTCGGGTACAACTAAAGCTAACTTTTGAATCCTTTGCAAGTATCTCGGAATCAGACGGCTGATATGGAACTTGTACATAGCAAATTGTCTGTTCACCTAATTGAAGCATCTTGTATAAAACGAACGTCGGCTTTGCCAATCGAAGTCTTGTATATAGCAAATCGTCAGCTTAATCAATCGGAGCGCCCTGTACAAATCGAACACCGGCTTCACAAATCGAAGTCCTGTATTTAACAAACCCTCAGCTCAATCAATCAAAGCACCCTGTACAAACAGAATGTTGGCTTCGTCAACCGGAGCCTTGTATATAGCAAACTGTAAACTTTGCCACAAATCAATTCTCATCGCCGCTCCATCACAACAGACACCAGAATAGACAATCGCAAACCTCATCACCGACGTTTTTCCAATCGATGGCCGCAACCTAGCTTCGCAGTCAAGAGTATCTCTTGGGCATGCTTTTATTTCATTTTCTATTACTCTGAATGTTTTAAAATTTTGTCCATGCAGCTTTAGGCATGATTACGGTTTTAATCAATCACTCCCGAGCGGAGATTACTTTACACTTCAGTGCGAAGCTCTCCCAACAAACAGAGACGCACTCTACCAATCAAGATCTCTCGACAAGTTGAGACATTTTTCAGTGCAAAGCTCTCCCAACAAACAGAGACACACTCTACCAATCAAGCTCTCCTGACAAGTTGAGACATTTTTCAGTGCAAAGCTCTCCCAACAAGCGGAGCAATTTTCAAATGCTCCGACAGCTACGGAATGGTACACAGCCCGGCTCACAAATCGAGCCAGGATCAAGTATCCCATCATCCCAATCCCAAATAATGGCTCGCCGGCAGCCATGCATCATCATTTCTGCATCATTTACATCACATCTTAATATATGTTGCATTACAATATGTTGGTATGCGTGTATTCCATTCATTTTGCAAGAACACGCCAAACATGGAATGTTTTCTTAGCAGCAGACTGAACTACAATGATATGGGGACATCCAACCCAGTAGTGGGCCTAAGATCCCAGCTCAAGACGATCAACAAGCTCAAAATTTCAAATCTTTCAAATTAGGCCGCAAAATTTAAGCTACCATGAGTGATTAATCTTTCGTCTCGCTATATCGTTGCAATATACGATACTGGGGCAATTCCTGCGAGTGTCGCTTCCCCAAAGTCCCTACTCCAGAACTACATAAGTCCCGATACTCTTAAGCTCGAGGTATGTAAGCAATTCAAAGCCAGAATTCGGCCCAATATTCCCAAATCTTTCTAGATTCTTCCTCAACTCAATCCTGCAATTCACCATCCTCATTTTCTGCAATACCTGCCTAAAAGCCGGGACAAAATTGTCTTTGGTTCAATTTCTTTGCCTGAAAACTCTTTCATTGTCTCCAGTCAAAGAGGGGCAGTTGTTGACGGGCAGTTATGACCCTCCCTTTTTAAATTAATTCATTTATGATTAATAATTTACAATAAAGGTTCTCAAAGTAATTTCTAGTAATGAATATATGTTTTTCATAAATTAACCAAGCATTAGTTTTAAAATTAATCACATAGTATTGACATTATGTAATTACAAATATATTTACTATATTAGGATTATTAAAATAATTTCTATACGTATGTTCTATAATTAATTTAATAAATTACTCTTTAATTTCTGGTTAATTAGATTACTATGTGAAAATTCAAAAATTAGAAATACAATTTAGGAAAATGAAGTATTTTATAAATAATTAATTGCAATAATTAGTACTCCCTCCGTTCCAGTTTATGTGAACCTATTTTCTTTTTGGTCCGTTCCAAAAAGAATTAACCTTTTTCTAAATTTGGAAACAATTTAGCTTAAACTTCCAATTATACCCTTAATGAGAAGCTTTTATAACCACATAATTACTCTGGACTCCTTTTTGACTTGTTTAGGACCACAAATTCAAAAGTCTTCATTTTATCTTAAACTTCATGCCCAGTCAAATAGGTTCACATAAATTGGAACAGAGGGAGTAGTATTTAATAATTTTAATTTTAATATATTTTATTGAAAATAATTAAGTTTATTTAAATTAATTTCAAAAGGGTAAAAGGCTAAAGGGCTATAATTGTAATTCCTTAAATTAACATAGGGTAGTTATTCTTTAAATGAATTTCAACCCAATTATCAAGCCCAAAGCCAAATCTGACCCAGACCCAATTCCCTTCTCTCCACCTTGACAATCTCCGTCACCTCTTTTGCACCAATGAGATCAACCCATAGCACTCGTATCTCCCACTCACAAAAAAAAACACAAATGAATATGGACCATTGGTTTATCATATCATATCAACGGTCCGCATTTAATCCTCATTTTTCTATTTTTTCTTTAGTCTTATAAGACTCTATCTCCGCCGTCCAAACCTAGAGATCCTACGACCCTCATATTCCCTCATTTAAAATGTTTTAATCCTAAAATATTAGGACCATTGATCTAAATGATCAACAGCCAAGATCCTATTCCCCTATCTTTAACTCGGAGATGACCACCCTATCTCCCAAACTCTAATCACTCTAACACGAACCCGACCGCCTCACTTTCCCCTTTCTCTTCCTTTTCTCTCAAACGTACAAGCTCAAACCAATCAAAAACCCTGCACAAATTCGTACAAGGTCATGAATCCATCAGGAAATCATCCATCCTGTCTCCTTTGTCCGCGATTCTCGCTAAACCTTTCCCCTTTCACCGATAAAATTTGAAATCCCCAAAGCTTAACCCTAGACTCAAAGACGAAAGTTCAAATCATCTGTTTCTGTTATGTTCTTTCAAACGGAGCATGCACAAGCATATCTCGTAATCTAATCATGTTTATTCGAGGAACAGAGGTCAAACGCAATGACCTCTAGATGTTGAAGCTTTATCCGATGGTCCTTGCCTTCAACAGTCAATATTCCCCCCTTAGGTAAAACCCTCACCGATTTTCACCTCTATCTCTTAGACTTCCACTCGATTTTGCTTACATCAACTGGTAATCGTCATCTTCCAACAATCTAATTTGAATCCTCTAAAACCCTAGAGCTTTCAATAACCACTATAAACAAGAGCCTTCAATTCTCTTACCTAACACGACTAAGCACTAAACAGTGAAGAGAAACACACACACAAACACAAACGCTATCAATCATATGAGAAATTTAGAGTTCAAAGCCTAGGTTTTCTTACTGCTCTTTTCTTTCATTTGATGAGTATTGTCGTTGGTTCAAACTTGAGGTTCCTGGGGTCTTAAGCAATTGAGAAAGAGCCTTCGTTTGGTCTGCTGCCCTCAAAAAGGTCAGCACATCTCTCATCCTTCTCTTTTGTTCATCTCATTTGAATGCTACAGATATGTTAGTTGTATCCTGAGTATTACAGTTGTTTTATAGTGTTCAGTATGTTAATGCTTGTGTTCTGTTAGTCTAATATCCACTTGTGATTATTTGTCTTGATTTTGAGTCTTTAATCGATGATTCATCAAACCATTAATTGGTTCTTGCTGATCTTTGTTCCTGAGTTTCCAACAATCTACATGTTTGAGTTATACGTGTTCATGTCTACATAGCTTTTTATTGATCTGCAGTAACCTTTATCCTTATCTATTGCATCTCTGTAGTTTGTGAGGCTTGAAGTTGAGCTTATTATTTGATCCCTTACTGAGATGAATCTGAAGGTTTTAAGTTTATATCCTCTATCCTTTAACCTTAAGCATAAACATTAAGTGTTTATATGTTTCTTCTCTACTTATGTTTTTTAAACTATTTTTGAGTTGCCACTATGGTCTTTTCATTTTGTCTAGTTGATGTTGCTTATATTGACCTAATCTTGTTTGAATTAAACTTTCTTCTCTTCTCCCAGTAGTCCTATTGTACACATTTGTTAAAAATTAAGTTATCATTCCTCATAACACAATCATGATCTTTCTTTGTTATAAGGACTGATAACTTATTAGGCTAAACTTGATTGTTTTCTTGATTAGTTAACATCTTCAGCTTCATCTTCAATCTAAAACTTACTTGGTATCATACCTCCTGTCTCTTATCCTTTAGGGTTATCATTGATCTTTAAGAAGTTGGCATATGATCCACATCCAATCCTCACTCAATAGTGAGTGAAAACGGTCGTTGGAAGAATAGCACCCAACAAGAGTCGGGGTCGGTTTCCATAGGGAGTTTCAATGGGTGTTAGGAGTATACACTTGACGAAAGTGAACGGAATAACTAAATTATGCTTCTAACAACATATTTTGATTTCTAACTCTAATTTTACTTTAGCAATTGTAAGCTAAGAAAAGAAACTAGAAGCGAATTATTGTTTATGGTGTTTTCCTAAATAATTAAAAAGCCTAGGGATGTGACAGTAACCTAGGTGTTCGCCTAATGGGTTAAATACGTTAAGACTTGTTTGTTGATTGGGGTGTATTATAGCTCTCAACTCTACGTTACCCACTCAATACCTCTCGATCAAAGAGTAATTTTTTCCAATTCGGCTTTCTCAAGTCCGAATGGGTACCAAACAAAATAATTGATATGAGCTCAAGTTGGGTTCTCACTATCTCTAGTTTGAACCATTTAATTATGCTAATCAAACTCTCCATTAGCCCAAACCCTTGTTAGCCAAGTTATCCTAGACTAGGTCCCTCTTTCTCAAGTAGAGACCAAGTAAAAAAAGGCATGAATCAATATTTGCAACCATTAATTCTAAAATTGAAGTATAAACTAAGCCAAAAAAATCAACACACAATCATAAACAAGCATTAAACTAAGTACCTATAAGGTTTACACACTAGGGTTGGGTCACAACCCTCGAAAGAATCTAGCTACTCATAGTGAGAATAGAAGAAAATAAAAAAGAAATGCTAATTAAACTTATTATTTAAGATTATAATAGTAAAATATGATGTTTAAGACCTAAAATAGTCACAAAATTCCTAAAATGGCAAAATGCAACGGTTATAGCAGCTCAAACTTCGAAAATGACCTAAAAATGTGAAACTCGTCTATTTATAGTGGCTAAATTCGCTGTCAAAAATGGCCTTCGGGAGGTTCTGCGGTCCCATGTGCGGTCCGCAGATTACTTCAGCTAGCAGGTCTTGAATTCTACAGCCACACAATTCAGGATTGCGATTGCAAAGCATCTTCTGCGGCCGCACAATTCTTATGCGGTCTGCACTTCAGCAAGGCTTCAGGTCTTGGTCTTTTGCACAGTCTATGAACTTTGAATCATTTGTCAGTGCAAACCTTGTTCTGCGACCGCAAAAATCATGTGCGTTCTGCAGATTGGCTAAAACTCTGCTGGGGTCTTTTGCTTGATCTGCGGCCACAGATGGGAATCTGATGTCCGCATTTTCTTCTGCGGCCGCAGAAATCCTTCTACGGACCGCACTTCTTAAGTTCTGCGCCCATTCTTGCCTTATGAGTCGAAACACTCCTTTTTGAGTCGGATTTCATCATGGGAGTTCAAACTTCGAACGTTCCTGCAATTTTCACACTTTCATTAGTTTTGGGAACATAAATTAATATTTTCGGACTAAAACAAAAGTAATAGGGTGTTAATAAGTAGTCAAAATCCACACGTATCAATATACAATTTATATTTTAAGATTGTCTTCTCTAAAAAAGGACATAGTTGCTCTACTATAACCAAGTGATAAATTGTGAAAACAGAAGCATGATCATTTTCATATTCAGATACTAACCTAGACTTAGGTTGGAACTAAACCTGTTCTAATGCAATATCTTTCCTTTATCTGTAACTCTTTCTCCTCATGACATGCTTAATCTAATTCTATAATGTGTAAGGTTTACCTGTCTACATAAAATCATTACTGTATTTGAAGTGTTCAAGTAGCTACCTGAATACTGCAAGTTCTTGCTTAATTCCTGATTCCATACCTTGTCCAGAACCACTCCAATCTTTCTCTATTGTTAATTTTAAAACCAAATCTGATCCCCTAAAATCTTATAAGGACCTTTGCTGATGCTATCTGAACATGATGATTTGCTTGAAGCTAACACTATTAGGAGTATGACTCTGTTAAAGTCCTAAGGGACTCCATGTTTTAATCTATGAATTTTTAGACATTGAGAGAGTTAATCTTGTCCTATATATCTTTGATAACCTCTGTAAATGGTCAGCCATGACTGTGTTTCCTGAGCCTTCGTTGCTGACCTTTAAAGTGTTAAAGTAGTAACCTATGTATGTGCTAAAAGCAAAACCAACCAGTCCACACTTGGTTTGTGTCACGACCAAAAACTTGGTCTGTCGTGATGGCGCCTAACGTGGTACTAGGCAAGCCGACACTTCGAAATACTTCCAACACTTTAAAATGAAAAATAAGAATAACACAGGTGTAAATCATCAAAACCCTCAAAACTGGATAGAAAGTCAAAAGCCAATACAGAAATTTCCAACATTGGGGTGTCACTGAGTACATGAGCATCTATATAACACAAGTCTAGAAATACTGTCTATGAAAGACTAAAACTAAATACATAAAGCTGAAAGATAAGGAAGGAGAGACAAGGTCTGCGAACGCCGGGCAACTACCTTAGAATCTCCAACGATCAAGTTTTGCAAAGAGATCAACACCCACCGTGTCCAGAAACACCTGAATTTGCACACGAAGTGCAAGGTGTTGTGTGAGTAAAACCAACTCTGTAAGTAACACGACTAAATAATGGACTGAAAGTAGCGACGAGCTTCACGGATATAGTTCAATCACAAAAATTACATCGTAGAAAGATAGGCATGTTTTCAAGTTCTACAGTTAAACTCAGTGCAAGTAAGATAGATCAATTCTGAATGATATGAGGAATACGACCTCTCTATATCTATAGGCCAATGTACATGCCGTATGTAATGCACCACACTAGAAGCTTCGTGTACTCACACTTTCGGATTACTCAATCACTCAGTACTATATATGGCCAATCCAGCCCATGGAAGGTCCAACCCAAATATTTTATATATATATATATATCAACTGACAGTCAGTCACCTCAGTACTGTTACAAGGCCAATCTACTCCTGGAAAAATCCATCCCTAAATATAAATAATTCGGGCAAGATCTATTCCCAGGGAAGATCCATCCATCAATATAAATCAACTGCGCTCACTGTGGGTGTGCAGACTCCGAAAGGGCTCCTTCAGCCCAAGCGCTATAACAACCAATCATGGCACAAATCAAAAAAAATATGCTGCGGCGTGCAACCCGATCCCATAATTTCCTCACAACATCTGGCCCTCGGCCTCACTCAATCGTCCACCTCTCAAGTCTCTCGGGATCTCAGTAATCATGATAATCAGCCCAAACAGCAATGATATAATGTATCAATAATGAACATAGAGACTGAGATGTAATATGCAAGTAAAAATGTGACTGAGTATAAAACAGCGATTTAGCAAATAATTCAACATGTACACGACCTTTGTGGGTATCTACAGTGCCAACACATAGTCTAAATATGATTTCTAACATGATTTGCAGTTCAATTTCTATAGCACATGGTGAATATACGGATAATAACAGATTTTTCAACTATTCAATTCCATGAAATTGACCAAGTCATAATTCCTACGGTGCACGCTCACACGCCCGTCATCTAGCATGTGCGTCACCTCAAAACCAATTACATGACACATATTACGGGGTTTCATACCCACAGAACTAAATTTAGAACTGTTACTTACCACAAACCATGCAAATCCCTACTCCAACACGCTTTTGCCTCGTGAATTGGCCTCCAAATGCCTCGAATCTCAAGAAACCCCTCGAAAATCCTCTCAAAAATCGCCCAATCCCGAGCTTGAAATGTTCAAAAATGAAGAAAAATCGCGAACCCTTGAATTTTAATGTTCTGTCCAGCCTTTTCGCTCCTACGGACACTTAACGGCATATGCGATTCCGCTTTTGCGGAAAACCCACCGCTTTCACGGCTTTGCCAAGGCTGCACTGCCTCCGCTTTTGCTATCGTCCTTCCGCTTTTGTGGATACCAGCGCATCTGCGACCCCTGTCCGCTTCTGCAATCGCGCAGGTGCAAAATTTTCCTCCCACCCGCGGCTACTGCCGTACTCTCCCTTTTTCCGCTTCTGTGCTGCCATGCTCACTTCTGCGAGCTGGCACCTGTGATAAAAAATCCCCATGTGTGATTGCACCAGGAGACTCCTTCCTTCAGCAATGCACTAAGTCTCGTTTTGATTCGTTAACTATCCGAAATCAACCCGAGGCCCCCGGGACCTCAACCAAACACAGCTACAAGTCCTAAAACATGATACGAACTTAGTCGGGCCCTCAAATCACCTCAAAAACATCAAGAAACATGAATCGCACCCCAAGTCAAGCCTATTGAAACTAAAAAAATTCCAACTTCTACAAACGACGTCGAAACCTACCAAATTACGTCCGATTGACCCCATTTGGACACAAGTCACAAATGAAACCACGGACTTGCTCCAACTCCTGGAACTCCAATCCGTGCCTGGTAACCACAAAGTCTACTCTCGATCATACTTCTAAATTTCCAACTTTTGCCATTTCACGCCTAATTCAACTACGGGCCTCCAAATCACTATCCGGACACGCTCCTAAGTTCAAAATGACCCAACGGAGCTAACAGAACTGCCAAAACTCCATTCCGGAGTCGTTTACTAACAAGTCAACATCTGGTCAACCTTTTCAACATAAGCTTCCAACTTTGAGACCAGGTGACTCAATTCATTCCAAAATCTCTCCGGATCTGAACCGACTACCTCAGCAAGTCACATAACAACTATAAAGCACAAAATGAGCAGTAAATGGGAGAATAGGGCTACAACTCTCAAAACAACCGGTCGGATCGTTACATATTGCCAGAAACAAGAACCTCTGTATCTGTTAAGTTGTTGCCGTGTAGCTTCGCCTTTCCTTGGAATATTGTCCTACTCTAATGTCCAGACCTTTGTAGTAGGCTATGATGCTTCTGCTCCTTATCTGTATGTGTTTTAAAATCAGATCTTTAGATTCATATGATATATGTTCGTTTGATATTCAATGTAGACTATATATTCTTATGTTCGGAAGGAAAGTATATTTTTGTGGTAGGCAATGCTATAGCATTTTGTTTACATTAAAAGAACCTCATTGGCATTTAAATTTGTAAGGAAAAAATGTTGTTAATGCTTAAGGGTATTTGGGAGTGGAGTTTGACTCTAGGTTGGGTTGCCCTCCTCGGCACAAGCATTGCCCTGAGCCTTGAATCCCTTGGGAACTTTGAAGTGTCGGGGGATTCAAAGGGAGCATCGACCTAGAGTAGAACTTCCTTTTTATCCCTTAATTCATTGACACGTTTATTTCTTTAGGGGTTTAATATTTAATGACAATGAAAGGTTTTCAATGTGAATTATTTGCTAAGTAGAACCACCACATTAATATAATTTCCCACAGTATTGATTATTTTCTTGTTCCAATTGTTTGTCTACATACATGTCATATATGTTGAGTATGTTGACAATATAGGATATACTTCTAATGGCCTTATTTCTTTTTTGGGGATGTATACATTTAGGCCTGCTGAGTTCCTAAAGAATTCAAGCCCAAACCAGCTTCGCAGTATTTTCTGAAGAGTACAGTCAGCTATAGCCGTGCCTCTCAATTGTTGCGCCTACCTTATTGAGGCCCAACCATCAGAGTCTAGTCCTTTCTCCCATACTTCTTTCATTACTGCCCATTATTTTCATACCCTTGCTTACTGCCTTTGTCATTTTATCATATTTCATTACCATGTATTTAATACTCATATATTAGATTATGTACTTTACTTTCATGTTATAGTATTACATGAAACATAGGCAAACTATAACTAATATAGGATTTAAAGAGAATTAGTTAGTAATTAATCTTCGCTCTGTTAATTATAACTTGTTCATCTTGTACACTCACCTCTCTTAAAGATTTTTGAAGCCCAAGCTCCAATCAAAAACAACAGCCCATTTTCAAAGGAAATAAGAAAAAAAAATCGTTGGTCTTTGCTAACAAGGAATGAAACCAGACTTTTATGAAAGCAGTAATGAACGGTCACCCAAATGAATTTTCATAGATTCACCTTCTTTAGAATTTTTAAAACCAAGGTACATTTAGAATCACTTTTCTTATGAACATCTTTTAAAATTATGCAAGCATCTACTCTTTAAATTAATTCTTTTCATAACTTAATAATTACGAGCCTTAAAATATAGACTACTTTCATAACTCTATTAACCTTCAATAACTTTTTTACAATCTCACATCCCTCCTAAATCTTACATATATACTCCCTTAAATATTTAGCAAGCCATGCCTTAGTAGTAATTAAGCATAGTATAAATAACTTATTCCTTTAAATTAGTCTAAGTTCTATGGAGCTATCTCAGGTAGATTTTAAGGGGTGCCTAACACCTTCCCCTTAGAAGAACAAGAATCGTTACTCATAATCTCACCGGTTTGCAGACCTGTAAATAATATAACTTAGTAATTAAATAGGTACCCTAGTATACCTTTAAATATTGGGTGGCGACTCTCTTTCATCAACAATAGAGAAACCACAAGTTGAATCTTGTCTTGACTAGTGTAAAATAGGGTGCAACAATGACATATTAGTCAAGTCCCTACGAGCAGAAGATGATTTGAATCATTTGCAGGAAACCTTCGACATATTGAAGAGATACAATATAAAACTCAACCCGGAGAAATGGGCATTTGGGGTTGGATCCGAAAAATTCCTGGGGGTTCATGGTGTTCAACCAGGGGATCGAGATCAATCCCGATAAAATCAAAGTGATAGAATACATCAATGTGGTAGACATTGTTAAGGCCGTCAGACGCTAACTGGGCGTATAGTCGCTATGGGCCGGTTCATATCGAGGTCTTCGGACAAAAGCCATCGATTCTTCTCACTATTGAAGAAGAAAAATAACTTTTCTTGGACCAAGGAGTGATAACAAGCTTTGGAAGAACTCAAATGGTACCTTTCGAATCCAACCTCGCTCCATACTCTAAAGGCGGATAGCAGTTGTACCTTTACTTGGCGGTATTTAAGGTGGCAATAAGTGGAGTCCTAGTCCGGGAAGAGGAAGATATGCAATTTCCTATTTATTATGTTAGTCGAATTCTAGGCGAGGTTTAAACAAGGTATCCTCACCTGGAAAAATTGGCGCTTGCTTTGCTAAGCGCCTCCAGAAAGTTAAAAACATACTTTCAGTGCCACCCCATATGTGTCGTAACCTCTTACCCACTGAGGAACATCATGCACAAGCCCGATCTCTCGAGCAGGTTCTCCAAATGAGCAGTCGAAATTAGCAGGTATGATATCGAGTATCGGCCTCAAACCGCCATCAAATCACAAATTTTGGTAGATTTCATAGCCGACTTTATGCCGACCTTAATACCCAAAGTCGAAAGGGAATTATTGTTGACCTCGGGGGTTACCTCGGGAGTTTGGACCCTCATTACGGACGGTGCTTCGAACACAAAGGGTTCCGGGCTCGGCATCGGGCTGAAACCACCTACGGGTAACATAGTTAGACAATCTATTAAAACCGTGAAATTGACTACCAACGAGGCCGAGTATGAAGCCATGATGGTAGGTCTCGAATTGGCTAAAAGCCTTAGGGCCGATGTGATTGAAGCTAAGTGCGATTCCCTCCTTGTGGTAAATCAAGTCAATAGGACGTTCGAAGAAAAGGAGGAATGGATACGAAGGTACTTACACAACTTGCAAGTAATGCTACATCAATTCAAGGAATGGACCCTGCAACACATGACCCGAGATCAAAATAGTGAGGCTGATGCCCTAGCTAACTTGGGATCATCGGTTGATGATGATGAATCTAGTTCAGGAATAGTCGTACAGCTCATGAAGTCGGTGGTGGAAAAAGGCCACGCCGAAGTAAAATCGACAAGTTTAACTTGGGATTGGAGGAACAAATACATAGATTTTTTGAAGACGAGAAGTTGCCCTTGGATCCTACAGAATCAAGAGCTCTGCACACGAAGGCGGACAGGTTTAGCATGTCTGAAGGAACTCTGTTCAGAATAACGTTCGACTGCCCGCTCGCCATATGCTAGGGCCGGGAGATACCGAATATGTCTTAGGAGAAGTTCAGGAAGGCACTTGTAGAAACCATTCGTGGGCAGAATCTTTGGTTCAAAAATTAGCCAAGGCTGGCTATTACTGGATCAACATAGAGAAAGATGCAAAGGATATTGTACGAAGATGTGACGGCTGTTAGAGACACGCCCCGATGATCCATCAACTTGGAGAGATACTCTATTCGATCTTGTCCCCATGGTCGTTCATGAAATGGGAAATGGACATCGTCGATCCCCTGCCGTGGGCACCTAGTAAGGCTCAATTTATACTTGTTATGACAGATTATTTCTAAACGGTCAAAGCTCAAGCGTTCGAGAAAGTCCAGGGAAAAATATCATTAACTTCATTTGGGACCACATAATATGCCGGTTCGGGATACCGGCCGAGATCGTATGTGATAATGGGAAGTAATTCATCAGCATCAAGGTAAGCAAGTTTTTCAAAGACCATAAGATTAAAAGGATACTATCAACATCCTATCACCCTAGTGGGAATGGACAAGCAGAATCTATGAACAAAATCATACTCCATAACTAAAAAAGAGGTTGACCGGTGCCAAAGGGAAATGGAAGGAAATTCTGCCCGAAGTCTTGTAGGCATACCGTACAACTTCGAAGTCTAGTACCGGGGCCACCCCATTTTCATTGGTCTACAATGCCGAAGTATTAATACCGGTCGAAGTGGGAGAATCGAGCCGCGACCGAAGAATCAAACGGTGAGGCCATGAGCACGAGCCTGGAAATATTGGATGAAAGGCATGAGGCCGCCCTAGTCTGATTGGTTGCCCAGAAACAGCAGATAGAAAGATATTACAATCAAAGAGCCAACCTCCGACACATCAAGATAGGGGACTTGGTGTTAAGAAAAGTAACACTGCATACCCGAAACTCGAATCAAGGGAAGCTGGAACCGAATAAGGAAGGACCATATCGAGTTGTCGGAATTACCTGCAAAGGCTCGTACAAACTCGAAGCAGGAAATGATGCACAGCTACTGAACAACTAGAACGTGATGCACTTAAATCAGCATTACTAATAAGGTATGATCTCATTTGATTTTTAATAATATTATGGATCGGACTAACATTTGCAGGCGACGGGAAAGAGAGAATGTGACTATTAGGACTGAAAGCACGCGTTGCACTATTTTTCCCTAACCGGTTTTGTCCCAAATGAGTTTTTCGGCAAGGTTTTTAACGAGGCAACAAAAAATCGTGCTAGCTTAGGTTTGAAGGTCGGTCTAAATCGGAGTCAATGGGCGCATCAACAGTATACGAGCCCTCTCAAGATCAACCTCAAATATTGGGGGCCATCACCTTTGAGTTAAGGGTCTTGGCAAGGAAAGAAGGAAACTTTGTACTTGAATAGCTTAGGCTCGGTGGTTAGGATTTATTGTAAGGGCCAAATGGTCAAGTGAACTATGACCACATATGCCACCTTAGCCGTAATACAAGCTTTTACATGCTTTCGATCATGTACTTTGCACACATAATTAAAAAAAAATTCCACCTTGCTATTACACATTCTTACTTCTTAAAACATAGATCTTAAGGGCCCATGGCTACCCCTATTCAGGGACTAATGAGCCTAAGGGCTACCCTTACTGGGGGGCTGTCGTTTGAAAAAGGTTCGGGCAACTGGGACTACCAAATCCCGGAGGCACAAAACCTATTAGGTAGTGCATAAACAAAAAAGGCTATGGCGACCCTAAATAAAAATGGCTCGGAGACGTCCGAAGCTCGTAATCAGAATATAATGGCCTCATAAAAATTTAAAACCTGCTAAAAGGTTTACCCTCGACAAAAGCATCATCTCAAATCATTTAAGCATCTCGGGAAAACATCCGGTAACATCGAGTTTTCAAAGCCTCGAGTAAATAAAGTCGCATCGAAGTCAGGCTCTGTTCGGACCTCCGAAAAATGAACGACTTATTACTACATTTGAGTATATGCTAAGGCATTAGAAATATTTGCAAGAATAGGAATTATGAAAAGATGCTAAAAGAGTAGAGACTTGAAATTGCCTGTCAGGGAAATTTTATATATTCCAGAATATATTTACAAAGGCCCAACAAAAATAGCCTCAAAATAAACAAAAAAGATACACAAGACAAAAACTAGAAAAGTTATAAGGCATTCATGCCTGATTTTCACCGGGGCCCGACTCGTCCCTAAAACCGTCGGAGCCTTCGGGCCCCTTAGAACCCGCGGAGCCTTCGACACCTTCAAGCTCGAAAAGTTTCTTTGCCTCGACCTCAAGCTTTATTGCTTCCTCGATCTCGACTGACAGGTCAAAGCCTCGGGCGTGAATCTCTTTGAGGGTCTCCCTTCGAGATAGCCTCCTCATATATTCGGCATTAGTCTTCAGGCGGGCCTTGGCTGCTTCAACATCGGCCTTATATTGGGCCACCATCTCCTCGGCATCGGCAGAGGTTGTCTCCAACTTGGACTTCATTACCTCGTACTCCCTACCAAGGACGTCCCCTTCTACGGCAACCGAGCTCAGCTGTGCTCGGAGTTAATCATTCAGCTGGGACCTCTACTAATGCCAACTTTGCCTGCGCGGTTTCCTTCTTCGAAGCCAGCAGATCCATTTTGCTCTTCCACCTACCAACCATAGCTTGGATCTCGTTCATCTAAGTTCGGAGTTGGTAGATATGATCGATCTTTTGTTGGACCTGCAATATTTGTCATTAGCCACTACGACTAGTTTCTCGTTTCCAACTTCAAAACCTTTACCTTTTCGACCAGGTCGGCATGTTCCCACCTTAAGGTCAAAGTTTCCTTCTGAGCCCTATCCAGCTCGGCCTGAAGGTCCATGATGGCACTGTCTTGTTGCTCGCAAAGGAGCTTGTACATGTCCTTCTTTCGAACCTGCTTCTTGAGCTCGATCTCGAGCTGATTAACCTCGATACGGTACCGGAGGAAGCTCTCGTGGTGAATTACCGAGGCCTGCAAGATAATAAAAGTCATGAGAAATATCAAAACCTAAGTAAAATACAAGAAGACGTAATGATGCCTTACCCGGTTCAGCGCCTGCTGCGCGGCATTGAAAAGACACGGCACGTCCACTTCGTTCATTTTTTCCTGGTCCTCCTCGGTCACCAGGCATCGGAGGTAGCTGGCTACACCCACGGGAGCATATAGAACCCAGGCATTCCCTGGGATAGTAAGAATAACCGCTCTCCTGCGACCAGGGTCCACACTCAGAGGCGGGAACTGATTGATCAATTTAGGGCTCGCACTTGGCCTCCCAGCTTTCGAAGATATATCCTTCTTTAGTCTTCTAGGTCGCCCAGCCCAGAAAAATCTTCCAGAGTGGACGAGTCCACACCCTCGAAGAAAGAATGAAGGGGGTCATCCGCGTCATGAACCCCTTCATTGGACTTCTCTTTTCCTACTTAGGCCTCCTCAAGCATGGAATCGATGTAGGAGGGCGTCTCCATAATGTCTATTACACCAGACGCTTCCTTCTGAGTGGAGCCGGCATCTCGGGGGGTCCAATCCCCCATCTCCATATCGGCCTCTCGCGTCTGAGGGATTCCCTAGGAGGGGCCGATCCATGGGCAACAAAAATGTCATCTTCTTACGAATCATCCCTGAGCTGGAGAAGCGAGACGGAATCCGGCACTTGGAAGCTGGTACCCTTCTTGGGCTTACAAGCCACCCTCTTCTTTGGCTTCACCTCGGGATCCGGGAGCCCGAAGATTTTCTTTTCCTCTTCTTCTTTTCCCCCTTTGCAACCCCGGGCTGTCCCGTAACGGACAAGGATATGTCCTCGTCCCTTTCTAAAGGCCTAAGCTCGGTGCTCTTAGGAAAACCTATAAAAGAAAGAAGAAAGGTTGGTATGATATGAGAACACAGTAATAGCTATTCGAAAGAGAACCTTACCATGAGAATGGGCCTCCTATCAGCCCTTCGAGAGCTTGCGCCATGAGCACTCGAAGTACGACATCTGCTTGCAGATTCCTTCAATCCACTCCTTGAGTCGGGGAACTGCATTTGGAACCCGAGCCACAACTGCACAACCACAAATACGAATGATGAGAGAAGAAATGAAGAAAAGTGGACACTCAAGGAAAGGTTGCACTTTTACGAGATGCATTTCGCTTCGCGGGGAATGGCATGAACTTGAAGGGGATCAAGTCTTCAGTCTTCACCTGAATGAAGCGCCCCTGTCAGCCTCAGTCCTGATCTTCGTCAATACTCAAAAAGGGGGCCTTGCTGACCCGGCGAGTAAGCTTGATTAATCCCCCTCAAAAAATTTGGGGACTGTATAGACGGAGCAGGTGATCGAGGGTGAATCGGCGAGACTTGGTGTTATTCGCAAAATAGCAGAGGAGGATAATGATCCTCCAAAGAGACGGGTGGATTTACCCGAAGCACACTTTGTACCTCTTACAAAAGGCTAAAATCACCAGGTCCACCAGGCTCAGCGTGAATGGGTAAGTGCAAACACTTAGGTATCCCTCCAGGTGGGTAGTAATATCTTCTTCGGGCACGGGACTACTACGTCCTTGCTTTCCTATTTGTTTTCCTCTCGGACCATGGGACAGACATCTTCGGTAATGGAGAATATATATCTACATGCTCCTTCACCCCGGTCTTGTTTGGATGAGAGCTTCTCAAATTTGAAGTCGTCCGCGATTTAGCAACCCCGGGTACAAAGCTCTTCGGGGGAGGCTCAACGGCAGCCTCAGGGGTAGATGTCTCGGGGACAGACACCTTGGGAGTTATCACCTCGAGCATAGCAGCCTCAAAAGCAGCCACCTCGGCTTTCGTGGTCGGGTGGGAAGATGAGCAGGCAGCCTATTGAGGAACTGATTCGAAAGTTTTAGCCATTGGTATCTGATAAAATTTGAAGAAAAAGTATGAAGGTTTGAAAGAAGAAGTTTGAAGGCTAAACAGCAGGGTATGAAGATTTGAAGGAAATATAGGTAAGAACCTAAGAACAATTATGAAGATTTGAAGGTCAAAGATGAAGGTATGAAGATTTGAAAGAAGACTGATGATAGCTAGAAAATTCGAAGATGGAAGCTTGATCGGAAACTGGAAAAAGAACAAAAGGTGGAAGCTTTTATAGGGGAGGTATGCAACGCTTTGCATTCAGAGGCAACCAGCCGATGGTTGACATGTGTCCGAAGTCACAACAACACGACTGATGAGACGTTTTAAATTCTTCGTCGTTTCAGTTGTAACGTACGAAAGAAGGAATCGAAAAACATCTATTGTTTCTCATCGTCTCGGCAAACCTACTCTCTAAGAAACGAGTGGACTATCTGTATACGGGTTAAATCGGGGCTAGTGAGCACCCCGATTTTCCAGTAGGGCAAACGAAGTAAGGACATAACTACATGAAATTGAGATCGAAGCTAAAAACCTCTCGTACGAAGGCCCGAACGAAGCGCTTACCACCGGGTCCATCGAGATCACGCCTCCTCCCCCGAATCTGATTTGGGCTCCAAGACCTTGGAAGGAATAACCAAATGGTTGTACACGACTAACTAATGGCAGTGATACCCGCGCCCAACCGAATATAACGGCGTGGATCTCGGCCCGTATCAATAGCGAATCAGTGATTAACGAACAAGAAGATTTTTACCTTTCTTAGAATTGTACTTAGGACAAAACTCCCCTACTATATAAAGGGAAAGTTTATTGTTCAATGGACGCATTGTAACACGCATATCAAGGCAATATACACTTGTTTTCTCTGCTTCTAAAAGTTTATTCTTATTTCTGCTCATAGTTCTTCATAAGTATTTGGCTTCGAATCGAGGGCAGAACAGTTACTAAGCTCAGATCCGAGCTCGGACCTAACATCACAACTGGTTTGGTTATTTATTCTGTCTTCAATTCATTTATTTAACGTTATTGATCACTTGTATTGAGTTAGTCCACATATCCTTAAACCGCGTACAAATTTAATTGTTAACTATTTTTAAGGGTAAACAAGGTCAAGAATTTGTTTCAACTTTCAAGGGTGCAAATTTTATATTATATACGTATAAAAAATATTATTTGATCTATAAAATAGTATAATTTTCTGCTGAAATATGTTCAATTGATCAACCGTTGGTTTTGTAACTCCGCCATGTGACTTCTTAGAATTGTGTCGTTTTATAAGGGGAAAGTTTCCCGAAAATGGTGCTACAATTTTGTGGTTGTTATAAGGAAAATAAAATTATGGTGGATGTCTACTCTTCTCCATTATCTCCATAACTCACACTACTCTAATACTTATGGAGTTATGATTGTAACTCCATAACCTCCCCCATGATCTTCCTTTCAAATGCTTAATGACATGTTCAATGACATATTTTACAATAGTGATTCTTCATTTTTCATGCCTATTTAAAGGCCTTGTAATAGATAGAAAAAGACATACAATTGAAGAAGAAAATCTCTTCCTTCTCTCTATCTCAATTTCTTGTTCATGTTTTACTAAATTGCTTTTATTTTATAACACGTTATCAGTAGAATTCTCTAACCAATTGAGTCACTTACATCTACAAAATTGTCCTACATCATAAAAAGCATGTTCCAGCCGTACCCAATATTATTAACAAATAGAAACCCCCTAGAGAGAATTCATGAGATATTAGAGAGACTGGTGAGAAATTTCTTTTCTCCACGAGACAAACAGGTTTGGTCTCAAAACATTTACTTGTTCTTATCTAGTATTGACTGAGATGGATGTTTTTGTTGTTTCCATGCAAGATTGCTTAATTACTATCGTTCTTAAGATAGATATTAGTATTACTTGTTGGACGCACATGTGCATTGATGTTTTACCCGAAAGTTTTGGAATTTAATCTAATTCTTAAAATTGAAAAATTAAAGAAGAAAAATAATCAATGTTAAGTGAAGATAATTGTTGAATTTATATCTACAGTTATATAGCTAATAATCATTGAACCTACAGTTAAGGGGTTGTTTGGTTCCACACCGAAGATGATATTACTGTCCTTAATTTAGTTTTATATGCATAAAGATGAGAAAAGGTAAAATTTTATACTGCTATAGCATAATTACTAATATTGCATCTCAAGCCAGTCCCGATTTGATGATGATATTTTCTAGACTTAGTTTAACGTGTCATCTTATTATGTGTTGCTTAGTGTTTATCTCTACTTGCTTCAATTGCATGAGATTTAGGACTAAAATTACATCCCAAAAATATTATATTTAAATCATGAAACAATGTCACTTTTGCATAAACATATGATAAATTATAAATCTAATAAGATTATTTTTAAGTTCGATTGTTCTTACATAAAAGCAATCCCTACTCATTTTAAGAAAAGGTGTCAGTAACCAAATATATGAGTTATATGCAGGTTACATATTATGCTAGATATATAATTGTTAATGTGATTTAACACAACATGCATTCTGATAAGAAACAATGCTAAGTTCTCCATTTTATAATTATCAGAATAATGATTAAAGAAAAATAATATATTTTTCATGAAAAGGCTTGAAGATTGTCCGACTTTATTTGCTCCATTCTTGAAGTGAATGTTGTAGCAGCGCATAAGAAGTCTAAATGAAGTCAATCGGTTGACCAATGAACGTGGGCGTTCCAAAGATCAAAATAAGAATAGTCATTACTATGATTGTAAAAAAGGAGAATAATAAGGGTTATCAAAATAGTCCTTCAAAATGTGAAGGGAATGTGTACCATCAAATTGGTATGAAAAATAATAAAGCACGCTGCTGATTATGATCCATTCCTTGAAAAGAATGTAACTTGTGATAAACATTGAGAATGCAGACCCATTCCTAAAGGTGAATGTGGCAATATGTGTAAAACTAATGAATAAAGACATGCAATGCATGATTGGATAAATACTACAACTCATCTCTACGGGAGGTCTGAGACAAAGAAAGATAATGAATGTTACTATATAATTACATGAACATATATCGCATACATGTGATATGCCAAAAAATATATATTTTGTCATGCCTTATAAAAATTATTAAAAGCAAAATTAAAGCAAGAAATTATTTTGCTTATGATGCTTTTGACCATGACAATTATGATGATATGATTCTCTTTGTGGAGGAGACATGCATTAAATGGATGGTGTGACAAAAGATCTTGTAGTACAAAAATCAATTAAGAGCTCCGGAAAAACTAATTTGCTACTACCCGGATGAATAAAATTATTCATGACATTGATATAGTAAGTCTCAAAAGATGTTTTTGAGTTTCAAATATATTAGCCAAAGTAGTTGGCATATTGAGACTATAAATGAAAGGAAGATAGAAGCTTCAAATTGTATAATCATACTAGGAAAATATGAAAGGCTATCCGGCGTTCCTTTTATTGTACTACATAAGTATATGCATGATGATTGAATCACATGCCACAAGTAAATTAGAGTTTTACTGAAACAAATATCAGTTGGCATGACCAGTTAGCCATCCCGGTTCAATTAAGATGCAAAAAATTGATTGAGAATTCACATTGGCATATATTGAATAAATGGAAGATTTTTCCAAAATTCTCTTGTGCTGCTTATTCTCATAATATACCAGTTAAGGTTGGGATCGAATCCCTGGATTTCTGGAATAAATAAAAGATGATATATATGAGCCCAGTCACCTGTCATGTGTACCGTTTATTATTACATGATTATTATAGATGCATCTATTGTATGGTCGCATGTGCGTTTCTTATGAACTTGCAGTTTGGCTTTTGCAAGGTTGCTTGCTCAAATTATTAGAGCACTGTTCCAGAATGTAAATTATAATGATTTATCTTGATAATGCTAGTTTAAATCCAAGTTGGTTTAGCAGAAATTGTATACCTCCAATTATAGCTAAACCATTGGTTATGAGAACAAAACTCCCAAATTGAAACTTGATGTGGTGTGTATTATTTAATATGCAGCAGCACTTGTACGCATCTAGCCAACAAGTTATGATAAATTCTCCCTATCACAATTGGTTCAAGGTCAGGAACCAAATAATTTCCATCTAGAAATATAAATGTGATATATGATTTAATTGTTCCACCACAATGCAAAAATTGGTCTTCAAAGAAGGTTGAGGATATGTGTTGGTGATCCTAACATTAGGGGGAGAAAATAGGAAGCTGAAAAAGTGATACCTGGAATGAATTATTATGAATACATATAGATCCTCGTACAAGAAAATATGAACTTAAAGTTCAAGTGATAATTCATTTGCAAATTATTGTCAGGCGCATTTCCTAACCTAAAGTTAAATGTCATATTTCAGCTGCTAATGCTCCAAATAGAATAACGTCCTTGATGGACAGATTTTATGGCACAAATAAAGTATAATAGACTAATCGGTTCCAAAGTTAAAGCTCCTTGAATAAGGAGAGGAGCAAATGTTCAAGATGGTCATAATAAGGAGGCAAGTGCTATAGAAGAGCACCACGACATGACACATCATAAGACCTCATGGGAAAGGCTTAGGTACCTGAAAATAATGAGATAAAGAGATCTCAATAAGTTATGTCTATTGGGTAATAATGGAACCGATATAAATGATCGTCGACAATGTTGTTAATATAATGCAACACTCAATATTATTAATATTGACAAGGATCTTGAGCTCAAATTTATCATGACATGTAGACAGATAAATAATTGGCCAAAATAAAAAATACGCTATCAAGATTGATTTCACTTGAAAAATGTGAAGTTGGACAGATAATCCCAACACCTGAAAGTATAAAGCTAGTGGAGGTATAAATGTGTAAAGACGACTTGTGTCACAAGAAGATTTGTAAACTTCCTGGCATTGATTATATAGAGACATGTTCTCCTGCGGTGGATGTAGTCATTTCAGGTTTTAATCTGGCAATACATGAAAAACTTGATATGCATATAGTGGAAACCATTGAAGGATTTAAATTGTTCTTAAGCATATTAAGGCTCCCAAGAAATTTATTAAATAAAGCTTCAATAAATTCTTATGCAAATAAGATTGATCATAGCGTATATGATTTGTCTTTGTGTCTAGTGCAATTGGTGCACTAATGTATCTTGCTAGCACTATAAGGCCTGACATAACTTTTTCAGTTAATGTCTTAGCAAGATATAGCTCTGCTCCTTCAAGGAGACATTAGAATGGAATTAAACATATATTGCGGTATCTAAAAGGGACTACTGATATGGGCTTATTTTATGGCAATGATTGCAATCTCGATCTTGTTGGTTATGCCGATGCTGGGTATTTATCTGACGCACACAAGGCTCAATCTCAAATAGGCTATGTGTTTACATGTAGAGGCACTGTCATATCTTGGCAATCGAGTAAGCAATCAATCGTAGCAACTTCATCTAATTTTGCTGAGATAATTATTCATGAAGCAAGTCGAGAATGTGTATGGTTGAGGTCTATAATACATATTATTCGAGACAAATGTGGTTTGAAATGTAACAAACTACTTACAATTTTGTATGAAGACAGTACAACATGCATTAGCTCAATTGAATGGAGGATTCATAAAAGGAGATAGGACAAAGCACACTTCATCAAAGTTATTTTTCAGAATGGTAATATCAATGTGCAACAGATTCGTTCAAGTGATAATATGGCTGATTCATTCACCAAATCTCTATCGACGTCAACCTTCAAGAAATTAGTGTATAAGATTGGGATGTGAAGGCTCAAGGATGTGAATTTATGCTCTCATTAGCGGGAGTGTTAATACGCGTTGTACTCTTTTTCCCTTACAAGATTTTGTCCGACTGGATTTTCTTTGTAAGGTTTTTAACGAGGCAACCAAAAGGCTTATTTCTAAACATGTGTACTCTTTTTCCTTCACTAGGATTTTGTTTTCCGATAGGGTTTTTCCTAATAAGGTTTTAACGAGGCACATTATCTATGGACATCCAGGGGGGGAGGGGTTTATAAGAAAAATAAAATTATAGTGGATGTCTACTCTTCTCCGTTATCTCCATAACTCACACTACTCTAATACTTGTGGTGTTATGATTGTAACTCCATAATCTCTCATGATCTTCCTCCATGATCTTCCTTCCAAATGCTTAATGATATGTTCAATGACATATTTTACAACAGTGATTCTTCACTTTTCATGCTTATATAAAGACCTTGTAATAGATAGGAAAAGCTCACAATTGAAGAAGAAATCTCTTCCTTCTCTCTATCCCAATTTCTTGTTCATGTTTTACTAAATTGCTTTTATTTCATAAAAGTGGCTTGGATATAGAAGAAAGTTTGAAGTTTCTCAAAAAAGGAAAGAGGGGTAATAATGAAAAGAATTCCTGCCGTTGGATTAAGGATCTGATAATCAAACGGCCGATATTCATTTTTCCTAACTAATTTTTGGGCCGCGGAAATCCTATAAGCTAGATTGGGCTCTCTGACTAGGTCTTACAGCATGGGCTGATCGGGCTCTAAGGTTTGCCACAGCTTGGGCCATTTCTTTTACAATAGTTATAATTTTGAGAAATATATATTTTTAGTTGCATCAAAAAAGTAAGAGTCGATAAAATATACTCCTTCCGTTTTAATTTATATGAATTTATTTGATTGGACACGGATTTTAAGAAATGAAAGAAAACTTTTGAACTTGTGGTATAAAATGAGGCACATATATTTTGTATGGCTATAAATCATTGCATAAAGGTAAAATTGCTTCCAAATAGGGAAAAACGTCATTTTTTTTGGACGAACTAAAAAGGAAATAGGTTCACATAAGTTAAAATGGAGGAAGTACATTTTTAAATATCATAAAAAAATATACAAAATTTTATATACTTTTTAGCTAGTGAATACAACTAATGTCGGCCGACCAGCCAATTTTATATTTTGCCCTTTAATTTTTCCTTCTTCAAAGAGAAAATTAAATCAACAAAGAAGAAGAAAAAATATTTACAATGACTACACTTAACTAATCGACCTTAACACAATTATCTATGTATGTGATACAAAAGTAGATAAAACACTTCTTTTTTTATTTAAAAAAATTTAAGAGAGGTTCTTCATATTGAAAATTACTTTAGGTATCAAATTAAAAGATTAAGTGTTTATTATTTTAAATTAAAAAATATATATAATAAATAACTTTATATTTCAGATATTTTTCTATCTAAAATTGATAAGATTGGGGCTGAATTCTTCAAAGAGGAACTATCAGAAATGACTATTGTTTGGAGGCTTATTGTTGGGCGTAGTTATAATATAGTTAATTATATTTCATAGCTACTAATTGCTTGACATGAGTTGTATGTCGTATTCAATTCGGTTGTATTCAAACCACAAAAAATTAAGAAATAGGGTGTATATCGCTCTATTCAATTCAGCTTGTATACACTATATTTAATTCAGTTATATTCATTCTTAACTATTTTACATTGCATTCAATTTTACTGTATTCAATTCAATTGTACTCAAACAACAAAATATCACAAAAATAGTGATATTCGATTGTACTCAATTTACTGTATTCATTTGTAGTTGCTTTTATATTATATTCAATTTACTATATTTAATTCGACTGTATTCAAACAACAAAAATTTAAAAATACAAGGATCTGCCAAAAAAATAACCTTTAAAATTCATAAATACATACGAAAATATTAAAAAATAAACTGTATTTGCATTGAAAAATATAGAATGCACTCAAATTTGAGTGTATTTGTACATAATACAATGTACTTGAATCATTGTATGCGACTCAATAGCAAAGAAGAGAAGAAAGTTCGCCAGAGATTGCGCCTTCCGGCCAAGCAAAACACTTTATACATTATATGAAAACTAAAAATGGAGACAAATAAAAATCCAGCCAGATTTGAGAATACACTATCACATTGTATCTACCAAAATACGGTCATACGAATACACTCAAATGTGAGATACGAAGAAGGAGAAGAAGCCATGAATTCTGGCATCTCTATTGGATCCAGATCTGGTGACGTTTTCGATCTTCCTCCTCCATTGTTTTTACCGCCGGTAATAGATTCATCGCGACTTCGTAATTTTCAAATCTGAATCTGACAATGGAGATGAGAGAAGGGAAGATAGAAAGAGGTGGCTGCTTGATTGGACTCCGGTAGAGCTCTGCCAAAGAAAATGACCAATTGAACGGTGGCCTTGCCGAGGGTGAAGATATAGAGGGAAATGGGAGATTGTGCTTTTTCTGGTGGCTTTCAGCTCAGTTTAACTATATCTTACTAACTATCAAAAGTAACGGTATCTGCTTTATAAGTTAAGTACATCTTCGTGAAGGAATGTAATTGAACAAAATAACCGATTGAGTTGTTTAAATAAGTGGGTGAGTTAAACGAGCGACGTGGGTGGGTAGAATGAGTAACTGTAGGTGTGTATATTGGTTATTACCAATTAAATAACCTATTATTAAAGGTAAATTTGTATATGAAATGTAAATAAGTGATAATCTCTATGGTAGAAATAAATAAGTTTATAATATGATAGCTAAGTAAGAATTCCTTCTGCAATTGGGTGAAGATAAATAACTAATCTGTCCAAAATGAAAAGCCGATATGATCAAAATTTTAGCCTGTTTGGATAAACAACTAAAATATGCTTATTTTGATAAGTACATTTTGCCATATATACTTTTTAAAAAGTACTTTTAGAGAATAGTAGTTTTTTTTTGGCTAAATAATTTAAAAAGCACCTTTGCTAATATTAGAGTTGTAATTTGTAATCTTTTTGATCGTGTTTCTTTTTGGCAAAAAGTGTTTTTAAGTTTTTTTTTTTTTCTAATGTTAAGGTGTTTGACCAAAGCTTTTAGAAGGATAAAAAAGTAATTTTAATTAGAAGTAAAAGCAGTTTTTGAGAAGTAAAAAAAAATATAGCGTCTCCAGAAAAAAAATATTTTTTAAAAGTACTTTTGATAAAATACACTTAAAAGTATTTTTTTAAAAGCTTAGCCAAATATTAATTACTGTTCAAAAAGTATTTTTCAAATTAATTAGCCAAATATAAATTGTTTCTCACTAAAACTACTATTTTGAATAGCACTTTAATTTTAAAAGTTTGACTATACATACTATTATACTCGGCTAAAATTAAGTACTTTCGGAGAAAACCTTTTTTTTTTTCGTCTCATACGCGTTTGAGTTGTGTATATCATATGCTCGAAGAACGTCTTATACATACTTTAAAGTTCTTTTAATTATCGCACTATTACAATATATTGTTCTTCCACGACTTATAATACTGTATACATACTAACTTACCTTAATGATCAAATCAACTTTAAACAATTTTCTTTAGAATTTAAATATATTTCATAATTTTCTTATTTTAAAAATATTTCAAAATTAATTTTTATTTAAAACAATATCAAAACTAAAATAATTACGGGTTAATTCCATGCCTTAGCTAACGCTGCCAACGCCTGTTTGGTTAAGGGGTATGGGTTCACTGAACCCATGCTTCTCTTCTTAAATCATATATAATAAATATTATATTTTTTAAAATTACTTAAATATATTATATATATATATATATATGTGTGTGTGTGTGTGTGTGTTTGTGTGTGTGTGTGTGTGTGAAAATCAATAAAATTACAAAAGGAATATAATTTTGAACATATAATTTTAAAAGCGCAGTGGGTTCATGATAAGAAACTAAAGTTAAACACGTCAAACATTGCCCCGTTTAGCCATAGATTTTGCCAAATTTTTTTCCAAATTTTTTCTTGGCAAATACTTGTTTGTTTATAGATTTTATCCATATTTTGGCAAATTTTCAAATCCCAAAACCAGCTCAAGATCTGTTTTTCGCCCAAAATATTACCGTTTGATTTTTTAAAAATTTTTAAAAATTACCCCAAAGTTTTATATTTTATAAAAAAAAGCTCACTTTCTGTTGTTATGACCCAACTAATCCATATTTACCCACTTTTTCATTATTAAACTCATGCGGCTTTGCCCTTCTCTATAAATAGAAGAAAACCTTTGCCAAAGTTGTTGTGCCAATCTGTGGCAATGCACCTGCAAAGACAAAATTTGAAAGTAATTTGTTAAAATTTGCTAATGTTTGTATAAATTTTCTTTAGATTTGTTTCGCTTGTTTTGTATGAATTTTCTTCAAAGTCGTTGGGTATTTTTGATAGTTTTTATAACTTACAGGTATAAGTCACATTTCATGTTTTTTCAAAAAAAAGGTGAAATATGTTTTGAAAAATTATGTCCAAACATATTTTTATCTTCAAACCAAACTTCATCCTAATCAGATTTTTTAAAATAAATTTAAAAATCTATAGCCAAACACTAAAGTAAACTCTAAATTCATCACTTCATAATAATACACCCATCATCTTGAAATTCTATATTCGCGTCTGAACGCTGCACGCCACTCTGCCTTTTGAATCGTCTGATTGGAGGCCAATTCCTTGTTAATTGTCAAGCATATTGGTGTTTATACCTTCTTTTAAAATCGATAGAAAGCAAAGGTACGTTACCAAACCACCACATATAGAAAAGAGGCGCTAAAGTTTCTCCTCATTTAATCTAAAATTAAGTATTGCAAATAAAATGAGGTTTCCTTTAAAATCAAACAGATGCCTCAAATGCAGGTTAAGTACTAAATTTAGAGCCAAGAAAAAGTAAATTATAGTTTAAAAGCACTGGGCCTGGGTCCTCTAAAACAACTCATTTTCTATAGAATAATATGTGGTGCCAAAGTTGTGGCATTAATGAAATATCTAGGTGTCTTTGACTTGAAAGATCAGTAAGGGAAGCATAGGCTGGTCCAACTTCAAATATTTAGGAGTTGTTTGGTTCACTTATTAGTTATGCGGAGTTTAATGCTAAATGGATTTGTATAGGGTGATTAATAATGAAAGACTTGTTATACATGAATTACTTACATTAAAATAATATTTTTATCTTTAAATATTTAATTTCCTCATTTCTAAAATATGTATTTTTATTCCACATTCTATCCCCATAAAATAATATATAAATTATTGCATAACTTAATCCGACTATTATTTAATATACCAACCAAATATTGCATTGATTATGCAATGATTATGTCTTTCTTATGTATTAAACTAAATACTATATTATTTTACGCGAGATTTTATTCTGAGATTAATTAGTTCAATATCACAAGCAAACCACCCTAATAGATAAACTTTATTATTATTGTGACATATATCTACCACATTGTCAGCTGATGGATATGTCTGCCTCTCTTTGGTTGATACCAAGAAACTGAAAATGAATATTAGAAAAAGGCACCAAAAAGGAAGAAGAAAAAAAAAACTTTATCCTCAAATTTCCACCTTTTTGGCATCTGTAAGGAATTAAGGATAGATCCTTTTTCCTCTGAAAGAAAAAGGTACCTTGGCTCTTTTCTTCCAAAAAATTCTAGTCTATCTGCACAAAATATGAGGGACCTACCATGTCCTATGTTATTCTTCCTATATATTAATGTCTAATTTATAGTCAATTTTCTCTTTTTCCCCAGTAGCTGTTTTTGCATTTGTTGGCCCCTCATACTCTACCTAACATAATGTTTATCCTAACAAATATCATAATTTGTGGCTGGAGTTCAAATACTTGGTAGTGGTGATTTTGGAAACGGATTTTGTTTTGGTGAGTCTTGTACACTTGTGTCAACGGCAGCCAATAAATATTTACCCCTCCCTATGTTTATACCAAGTTAAGAAATTAAACAGCTACAAATTAAAGTGAGAACACATATCACTTTACTATAGCTAAATAAAATGTCTGTATAAAAAACACGAGTTCTGTATTAATTTGATATAAACGCTAGGTAGCAGGGGCGAAGCTACACTCTTGTTAGGGTAGTTAATAGATCACCCTTCGTCGGAAAATTACATTGTACATATAGATAAATTATTAGGTTTTAGAGGTATATAATATATATTGAATACCATTTATTGAAGTTTTTTAACTTCTTTCAAATTTAAACTCCCTCGAAGAAATTTCTGGTTTCGCGCTGCCAGGTAAGAATAAGTTTTCTGATGCAGCTTGTCATGGAATGCAGGGGAAGTCTTGTAATTTGTAATTTTCGTGGAAATCCTTTATTGAGAATGATAATCTGTCATTAACTTACCTTGAGCCGAAGGTCTGCTGGAAACAATCTTTTTACCTTCACAAGGTAGGAGTAAGGTCTGCGTACACTCTACTCTCCCCAGACCTCACTTTGTGAAATTGTATTGAATTTGTTGTTGTTATTGATAATATGTTATTAACCTACCATTAAGAAACTGCAGTGAAATTTGTATAATGGGATGTCAAAGACTGAAAAAATCTCCTTTCTGAAGCACCTTTGATGGTCTTTACTGTCAGTTTTTAGTACTGAAACAGACCATAGTATTAAAGGAGTCTGTAATAGGTTCATAAATAGTTTATTTCCTCAGCCAAAAAAAAGTTAATCTTCACATGAACTACAAAGTCCATAATGATAGGATAAACCTATCACAAAAGTAATGCAAAAACCACAATAAAACTATTAATATCAGAAGTCAGTAAGAACTTCATATATAATATCTCAAAGCAAAAAATATTCCAGATTTACGATTGCAGAGTCTTCAGCTGCATCTTATTTTCTCTATCTATTAAAACTCTACAGGTTTATGTACAAAGTACACATACTGCAAAACTATAAATGCTTATATTTTGAACAACTAACTTATGCTGCTACCAAAAATTAGCTGCTGCACTAACATCAGTGAAACTGCTTCTGCCTCCTTGGGAACGAGTTAACGCAAATTTGAGTCTCATTGTGTGCTCTCACGGAAATTAAGCGATCTAGACAAGGCTGCTGGATTAGCTTGCAGGACGAAAGAAGCATCAGATTCTCGGTTTCTACGATCAGCTTTTGTATTAAAGGCTTTGAAGAGCCTAGCCCCACGAACCGAATCAATCTTCTCATTGTTGATACCTAGTGTTGACCATATAGAACTTTTCGCCGCTTCATTTGGATCATCAATCCTTAATGTCTTAGGAATCAGTACACATCTCTCTCCTTCATTTTCCCGAGAATGTTTTCCTAATGTCGGTGAACCAGGACCGGTGCTGTGGACCGATTGATCAGAAGATAGCCACAGTACGTTCCAAGGGCTAGCTACGGTACAGCCCCAGTAGGCCGGTGCTGGACAGAATGATACTGGAAAGCCAGAATAAGGCCACGGAGCGCCTTGAAAATACGGTACTTGAGAATGAAATGCCTGATAATTCTTCAAATCATGTGTACTAGAATTGTTTCCTTTCTCAGTTAAAACTGAGGATGTACTACAAACTCCATTTGATTGATCATTCCCAATTTCTTTCTCAGCTATGTTTAATACAGAAACCATAGAATCACAAAGAGGTTTATCTGATCCAAATGTTAGGACAGTCCTGTTCGCCCTTAAAGCAGGAAGCTGCATTCCATAATTTGAAGTGGAAGAACTTTTGTTCTTGCGACGGCCAGAACCAACAGGCACATTCCTCATTGTTCCACCAGCAGTCCAATATCTCTGGCAATTCTTGCAAAAATAACGGGGCTGGTTTACGTTGTAGTTGTTATAATAACAGAACTTTGTTTCCATGCTATTACATCGCGGACATGGAACTAATTTGTCAGGCTTCTTCAGTGTCTTTTCCTGATCACTCAAATCTTCCTCCTCGATAGATTTTGGCGATAGTGTTTCTTTATCCGCATCCTGTATCTTGAGTTCATCACTTATACCGGATGATGTTTCTGGTTCAACGAACGAGTCTGCAGTTGGATCGACAAGTTCATCATATTGTTTGCTTTGTGTAAATTCTCCTTTTGAAGTGATCTGGTCAGATGAAAAGAAAACAAAAGGTTAATTTGAACTCTCTCACAACAAATGAAAACTATTCATCAGCGATAAGATAATAAATTATTGTCTTAGCATAAGCAATAAGGACTTTTCATGATATAATCAAAATCCAATGACAGGCCATTAAAACTGTCAATATGTCACTGTAGAAACTTCTTTCTTCTAACCTTCATTTTATTTTCCCCTTTTGGTAAAGAAGATGATTTAAAAGTGAAATACTATGAATTTTGCAGAAGCAGTCTAAAGGCAATTAAACACAATTGGCTGGAGTACCCCAGCAGGGGAAAATATACCACAACAACTACTCTTCATCTCAAACAAGTTGCGGTTTCGCTATATAAACTCTCACTGCCCATGTTTCTCCATTTAAATTCATCTCAGACCAGCAGGAGAAAATATAAGAAAAATAAAAGAACTTTTTTATTTTTATTAAGATGACTAAATAGAACAAGAGACTCACAGAAAACAGATCAAACAGCAAGAAACTGACCAAAAGTTCAGTCTCTTGGTCAGATTGAAAAGACACAGCTCTATAGTATGCAATTTGAAAAACTAAATAAATAAAAAAGAAGAGCACCAAATGAGATTTTCCTGAAGCTCAAAACCTCAGTCTGACTCCCAAAATGGTACCAAACTAGTTCCCAAAACATAAAATTCCTAAATTTCAATAGATAACATGATGACAAAGCTAGTTTTACATTTCCATTTTAGGCTATGATATCAAGAAAGATTGCCTATAACAACAATAACAAATCCAGGGAAATCCCAGAAGTGAGGTCTGAGAAGGATAGTGTGTACATAGATCTTAAGACTGTTTCTGGTAGACCCTCCGCACATGGAAAGATGCTATATCAAGAAAGATTGAAAATTTTCAAAAGAAAAAACACCAACATACTGAAAAAAGTGACCCCAATTCCATTTTCATTAAACTCATCATATATTTGGAAACAATATGGTGAAATCATACTCAAATATAGACTTTGTGACATAAAGAAAAACTCAAAATCTTTTTACCTTATCTTCATTTGAAGCAGTTGAAGTTGAATATGACGAGCTTTCCCGATTCAATAGACCTCTTTCCTGTGTCAAACCAATCGTTTGACCAAACAGTTTAATCTCAGGGTCTCGAACTTCTGACATTCCAATTACTTAGAGTTCTTCTCTGCTCTGTTCTACTTTTACACAAAAGGGAAATTACACTCCTTTCTGTTTCTTGTTCTTGGTTTTTTTTGTACTATGGTTTATTTCTTTTGTAATTTGGAGGTTGAAAGATGGTAAGATGGCAACAAATATTTATCTTCTTGTTTTGTTTCTGTGATGGTTGGTGTCTTATAGTTTGGACTTTGGACTACATACGGAGGAAGAAGAGAAGAGGAAGGGGTTTTAGAGTAGGGGGGTGGGGGTGACACGTCAGTAAAGGGAAAGGATTTTGAGCCACAAGTTTGTATGTGGCAATGAGGTAATCTTAATTTGCTTTGTTTGAGGGGGGAGAACGGTTTTGTTCTTTCCAAGTGTGTGTGGTTTGTTTGCTGTTTTTTTGATTCCGTACCCAACCAAAACAATAAAGTTGCCCTAGAAGAAAAGGAAAAAAGGCGAGTGCTTTTTGTACTATTTTTTCCCTTTCCTTTTTGTCCATGTCAGCAGCACTTTCCTAATTTGATTATGCCTTTTCTTCTCAATTGATATGCCCTAACCCTAATTCTGTTTTATTTAGAGCCCGTTTGGACATTAGAAATTTTTTCTTTTTTAAAAAAAAAAAAATTCAAGATAATGTTTGATTATGAAAATTTTATATATTTTCTAATCCAACTTGAAAATGCATTTTCGAATTTGAAAAACTGCTGAGAACCAGTTTTTCAATTAAAAAATTGGAAAGTTGGTACTTTTAAGTTTTACAAATTTACCCTATATTTTTGAAATTTATCAAAGGACCCCAATCAGTTATTAAATCTAGGTAACACCTACAACTATCCACCATCTGACTGTGTGGCCTTGGGCTATTTTTTGATATCCACTGTTGAGATCTACAATTTATACTTTTACCTGAAGGAGCCACTACAAATTCTATTAGAGATTGTTCGTACAGTTAAACAATCAGCATTGTTGATTGTTTGTTTCAAGTAGAATAATCAAGTCGGTGGTGTTGATATTTTTTACAAATTATAAGGTATAAATCATGTTCCATGGTTTTGAAAATAGTACATCCAAATATGTTACAAAAATTATAACCAAACACAACTTCATCTTCAAATCAAATTATAGTGAAATTCCAAATTTGAAAAAAAAAAATCTTGAAATTTATGTCCAAACGCCTACTTAGTCCTTCCCCACTCCATAAATACAATTTGAGACGGATTCGAAATTGAATTTTATGAATTTAGTTCGGGATTCTACCACAATAAATATTTATAGTTAGTTAGTGAATTGAGAATATGACTAGATAAAGTGCAAATTTTAGGATTGGTGAGTAGTACAAGGAGGAGAATAGGGACTTACACAAGTTGTTTATTGACCTAGAAAAAATATACAATAAAGTTCCGGAGAGGTTTTATGGAGATGCTTGGAGGCTAGAGATATACCTATGGTATATATTAGGCAATTAAGGACATGTAGATGGAGCCAAGAACCGGATTAGAATAGTGGGTGGAGAGTAAGAGCACTTCCTAGTCTTGATGGGTTGCATCAGGGATCATCCCTTAGCCCATTTTTATTTGGTTTGGTGATGGATGTATTAACGCGACATATCCAAGGGGAGGTGTCATGATGTATGCTATTTGGAAGTGAAGATTGATACACAAGTCATTCCTAAGAAAGGTAGTTTTATATATTTTAGGTCTATAATCCAATAAAATAAAGAGATTGATAATAATGTCTCACACCGTATTGGAATGGCGTGGATGAAATAGAATCTCGCATCGATATTTTGTGTAATAAAAATGAGCCATCAATACTTAAAGGTAAGTTTTATAGAATGGTTTTTCGACCATCCAATTAAAAACTCTCATGATCAGAAGATGCAAGTTGCAGAGATGAGGAAGCTGAGATGGATGTGTGAGCATATAGGAAGGATATGATTAAGAAAGAAGTTATTCAAGATAAGGTAGGGGTAGCTCCCATGGTTGACAAGATGAGAAAAACAAGACTAAGGTAATTCGAGCATACAAATAGGGAATGCACAAATGCCCTAGTGAGCATGTGTGAGAAGCTGGCGATAGTGGGTCTAAGGAGAAGTAGGGGAAGACCGAAGAAATATTGGGGAGAAGTGATTAGACAGGACATGGTGTATCTTCAGCTTACCGAAAACATGACCCTAGTTAGGAGGATTCAGAGGCCGAGGATTAGAATAGAAGGTTAGTAGGTTGCCGAGTTTGGAACACTATTTCTGCAACATCATTTTATTTCTGTAGTATTGTATCATCTGATATCTACTAATACCTGTTGTTACCCTTGCTTGGTCGGCTTATTGCTTTATTTTTATTTTTAATTTTTATTATTGTTACTGTTCTTATATTTAGTAGTCTCAAGGTGGCTTATTCACTATTGTTTTTCTTTCTCTAACCTGTTGATTTATGCTTTTCTTGAGACGAGGGTCTTCTGGAAACAATCTTTTTACCTCCATAAGGTAGGGTCAAGGTCAACGTACACACTACCTTTCGCAGATCCCATACAATGTAATGCAGGCCAACCTGATCAAGCTACGTTCATGTCTTGGAAGAAGCTACATACATGCTATGATTGCACAATGATGGAAGAAGCGGGTAGCATATCGGATAAGACAAGAAAAGGCATTGGTTAGCCTTGGAGAAGAGCCAAGCATTCACACATCTTGTGTTGGACGAAATATTTGTTGATGATGTACATTTGTGTTTATGTTGTATTATTGTGTTGCTATGGAAGATATTGACTCTTACTTGGGGGTCATGCGTGGCCATTCTCTTTACTTAGCCAAATTGTGGCCTTTTAGTTAGTTATTTGTTTCCTAGTTGATTTAGAACAAGGCTCATTCTATATAAGCCTAAAGACTTCATTATTTTCAGCATCTAACTTTGATATTCAATACAAAAAATCAGCAACAACTTTGCTCCAAACTCGTGTGCTTTGAACTTGTCCAATTTTTGGTGTGATTCCAAATTGAACTCGTTCCTTTGTTTAATCGAACAGTTTGCAAGACCATCGTGGTCTTGAGGGTTGTTCGTATAGTATAGGTACTCCGTGACTTCATCAAGAAGGTAAGTACACTAGTTCCTACTTATTGTCTTGATAGTTCATTGAGCGTCTTGCTTCTATCATTTTATCTTATTTTCCGCGTTTTATATTGCATCACAATGAGAATATACTGGGTATATTATTGTTGTTGTTGTAAGTGTAAATTTGATGATTGAGCAAGAATTCAAATTCAAAGTAGACTTTGTAGAAAGGCGGATAAAAAGTATTCCTCCAGTCCCTTTTTACTTATGACATATCCATCAAGAAAACTATTGTATTTGAGAGTGCTAATCTGACTAAATTACTCTTATATAACAATAACATACCCAGAGTAATCTCACATAGTGGGATCTAGAAAGAGTAGTATGTATGTAGACCTTAATATTACCTTCGTGGAGATAGAGAAGTTGTTTCCAATAGAGTTTTAAAAGGCGAGGGCGTAACACAGGGAATCTTACTTAATACGGGGCGAGGCGGAAGCCGTACGCCCCACAGATCTTATTTTTTTAAATTTATGAATTAATAGTATATCATTATAACAGAAAAATATAAAAAATACATTAAAATTCAATAAAACAAAAAAGAATTAAAGAAAGTCATATAAAATAAAATATCTAGCATGTTTTACTAGTATAAGAATGCAATACTATTAAAGTTATTATGAAATATAAATTAACTACAACGTCTAATCTTTCAAACGATTAAAAATCATAATTTCTTAAAAAATATTATCAACATATTTTACCTCATTAAAAGTAAATACTCAATAAATTTTACCAACACTGTAATTTAAAATAGTATTCCATCATGAGTAAATATAAAATTATTTTTAAATATTAAATAAATAAATATGATAATTTTGAGAGACATAGACTAAGACATGAAGATCTATCAAGTAAAGATATAAATTTTTGTTATCTATTTTCAGAAGATATATTCAAATGATAGTCACTCTCACGATGCTCTCAATTAGTAAGTACTCCCTCTGTTTCAATTTAGATGACACACTTTCCTTATTAGTCCGTTCCAAAAAGAATGACACATTACAATTGAAAATAATTCAAATTTAAACTCTTAATTTCACCTGTTTTATCCTTAATGAGAAGCTTTTATAACCACACAAAATGTCATAGCCCATCAAAGTTTTTACCCCTTAAGCTTTTAAGACCATAAGTTTTAAAAGTCTTTTTTTTCTTCTTCTTAAACTCCATGCCGGAGTTAAATTATCTCATCTAAATTGAAATGGAGGGAGTATGGAATATTATGGTTCGTTATTTGCATTATTCACAATTTTCATATTCTTATAGATAAAAGAACTTTGATCATTTATTTGTTAAAGAATTTTGAGAGCCAACAATGCTAATTAGTGACTTCAACACATGTTTGCATAAGAAAAGCTGGGCGAGTCCCGAGCGTTGAGCGCTAGGCGTGTTTAGGGTGCACAATCAGACACTTGAGGCATAAACCTCATAGAACTAAGCCTTACGCATGAGGCTCACGACGTTTTAATACTGCTTCTCCCTGGGGCGAGCTCCGAGACAAGTTCCAAAAAAACTTTTTAAAACACTAATTTCCAATAGACTCTCGGTTCGAAAAAACACAAGCACAACAATCACAAAAAGGTAATATGATAAGGTAGAAGCCATGAAAAGAAGGAGTAAATTACTCCTACATCTTCCTTAAATGAGTTTAACGACTGTATGCCTTTCTAGAATAGTAAGAGTTGATTTCTTTCTTTATTTTATCAAATGACTGAAATTTTAGAATTAATTTTTCAGATAAAGTGCCAAATAAAAATAATCAAAATAAATAAGTTGTTGAAGCGATCAAGTCGATACTAAAAATTAACTTCATATATTCCATGTGAGCCGGCAATTTCTATTGAATAAACCAGAAAACAAAAAGACAAACTTTCTGGAAAATGTAGTTGAGTATATAATGGAACTACTATATACTATATAAGATTTAATAGGATATTTGATAAAGAGCTTAGACAAGTTGCTTTATATGTTTAGACACTTTGTCTGACTAAAAATGTCGTACTATCTTTGCGTTTTAAGTCATGAACAAAAAGCATTTGACAATAACTCTTCAAGTTCGTCCAAAATTTGATAGGTTGAAATTGAGTTACTGGAATACAAAAAAGAAATTAGACTACAGAAATAATTAACATTAGTAATGATAATAGATGTTTGGATAGTATTTGATTAAACAAAAAAAATATTTGAATTTTGAAATTTAAAAAGACTCCGTGTTGTATTGAAATACTTCTCAATTCAATATTCCAATATTCTACCAGTATTTCATTTCATATAAAAAAAGTTAGGTATTTGTGAATACTGATGTTCGTTTCTAAAAAAAGAATTTTTAAATATCATGAACAGATAAATATTCACAGTTACTACTACATTTCAGTATTTATAATACTGAAAAGTTATTTAATTAGGTGAAGTATGTAGACTTTTTAACACGAGGGGCGAGCCAATCAGAAAATTATAGCACGTGATAGTGGATTCACGTGGAGAAAAGCCAGCCAACAGAAAAGAGGAAGTCACCTGCCACCTCAGCAGTCAGATAGAATGTTGTGGGACCCATATATCTTAAAAGTAAAGTGAACATCCAGCTCACAGTGACTGACACGTGTAGCACAGACAACCATCTACCTTGTAGTCCCCGTTCTCCGAAGAATCTAATGTTTTCGTGGTTGTCGTTTGCCGATCAGACAGCTGTTTAGATTTTTTTTTCGTTTAACGATAAGAATTGGGATCCTCGTATCTTTTTCTTTTATCCAGTGCTCGCTTTTCATTTTCTTAACTATTCTTTTTACCCTATGGAAATTTTTTTTCAACTAGTCCCTTCACCTTTTTTATTATCACAAAAAAGGAGTCACTCCTTTGGCGCCTTTGTTAATTTTGCCACTTGAGTAGTAGAATTGATGCATGGAAAGAATTCCTACAACCCATCTTGATTATCTTAGTATCTAAGCTTAGTTAATTAGTTGATACATACTTTTTAATTTAGGTTTTGTCTTCTTATTACTCCATCAATTTCAGTTTATCTGACATTATTTTCTTATATTTAAAAAAATATTATTTCTCAGTTTGAAAGAAGTTTAACTCATAAATTTTTTATTTTATTCCTAATGATAAGTTTTATATCCGTATAAATATTATTACATGTTTAAAAATATTACAAATTTCAAAAGTCTTATAGCTATAAATATATTATTGTTAGGATTGATTCACTCAAACATTCTGAACTGATGAAGAAGATGAAGAAATCTTGAAGAGAAAAAAGTTAAGGTAGAGAGAAAACAAAAACGTGAGAGACTTATTACGTGGTAACACCCCGTTAGGGTAAACTTCCATGACGGCGGGATTTATATATATTAATAATTAAGGGTATTTTCAATACAAGGAGAATAAACAGTACAGTCTATATATAGATCCCGAATAGTCTCAAACCTATAAGAGAAAGGTCTCCCAATTTGACCAGGATTATAGGTTTTCCTTTCCCAAATCTATGAGAACAATGAGTTTTCCTAAACCTATAAGGATTATGGGTTTCCTAAAAATACAAGGAAATAATTCAAGTCCATCACATATTAATCAGGCTCCACACCTAACAATTCTCCCACTTGGAGACTGATTTAGTCGTCCAAAAATTGTCCCAACATCATCAATATCTTCACCACTCCGCACCATCTGTAGAAACAAACTACAGAAGACCAACTGAGGTTTTGCACAACCTCAGTTTCTCAACATCAACACATTTCGTCAACATGTCTGCTGGATTCTTTGCACCCTCTATCTTCTCCAAACACATATCACCATCCTCCACTGCGCTGCGAGTGAAATGGTACCGTCTTTTGATGTGCTTTGTCTTCGAATGATAGACTGGGTTCTTCACCAACTGTATGGCACTCTAGCTATCTGAATAAAGAATCTTCTCGCTCTACTTCTTGCCCAACTCTTCCAGATAATCTGCCAGCCATATCATTTCTTTTCTAGCTTCAGCTATTGCCTCATACTCAGCCTCTGTTGATGAAAGAGCAACACACTTCTGAAGCCTGGACATCCAACTCACTGTTGTACCACCTATGGTGTAAATGTATCTGGATGTGCTCATGCTCGAGTCCACATCACCACCAAGATCAGCATCCACAAAACCCTGCAGATTCACTTTGCCTTTGCCAAAACTAAGTGAAATACTGGATGTACCTCTCAAATATCTCAGAAGCCACTTAACAACTTCCCAATGCTCTTTCCCCTGATTCGCCATGTACCTGCTAACAACTCCCACTGCATGTGCTATGCTATGTCAGGTCTAGTGCAGACCATAGCATACATCAAACTCTCGACTGCTGAAGCATATGGAATAATTGCCATCTGCTCACGCTCTTCAGCTGTCTTAGGTGACTGCCCCTTTGACAATTTTATGTGTTTTGCCAAAGGAGTAATACTGGGTTTAGCATCACCCATCCGGAATCTGGCCAACACCTTCTCAATGTATTGCTCCTTGGATATATTTAAAGTGCCAGCAGATCTATCCCGAGAAATCCTCATCCCCAGAATCTGCTTCGATGCACCCAAATCTTTCATCTCAAACGCTGAAGACAGACTTGCCTTCAGATTGTTTATCTCCCTCATACTGGATCCTGCAATCAATATATCATCCACATACAAGAGTAGAAACACATAAGAATCAGTGTATTTCTTGAAGTAACAACACTGATCCTTTTCAGCCCTGCAAAAGCCATTCTTGGTCATGAAGGAGTCGAACTTTTTGTACCACTGCCTCGGTGCTTGCTTCAACCCATACAAGCTCCTGTTGAGCTTGCACATCATGTGTTCCTTGCCCGGAACTACAAATCCTTCTGGTTGTTGCATATAGATCTCCTCGTCCAGATCTCCATGTAAAAATGCTGTTTTTACATCCATTTGCTCAAGATGCAAATTCTCTGATGCAACAATACTCAACAGAATTCGGATAGTAGTTAACTTCACAACAGGAGAAAATATTTTAGTATAATCAATACCTTTCCTTTGTGAATATGCTTTAACCACTAACCGAGCCTTGAACCTTCTTTTACCGTCTGGTTCTGCCTTGATTCTGAACACCCATTTGTTCAACAAGGCTTTCTTCCCCGCAGGTAACTCAGTCAACACCCAAGTGTTGTTCTTCTCAGGGGAGCTCAATTCATCATCCATGGCTTGCTCCCACTTGATTGAATCATCTATCTGTAGGGCCTCATCGAAAGACTCTGGTTTTCTTCATCAGTCAGTAACAGATAATGTAATGAAGGTGAATACCTATCTGGTGCTCTGATGGTCCTTGATGATCTCCTCAACAGCTGCTCAGGTGTCACTTGTTCCACCATAGGTTCTTCAGCAACATCATCTGAAGTTGGTTGAGTTTCTTCCGCAACATCTCTAGGTGTACTCTTCTGCAACTCAATCTCAACTCCCACTTGCTTTGTAGTCTCTGAAACCTTCTGCTCTCTGTCCTTGTATAGGACAGACTCATCAAATGTCACATCACAATGTCTCAGGATCTTTCTGTTCTTGTCATCCCAAAACCTGTAACCAAACAAGTCAGAACCGTAGCATATGAAGTAACACTTCACAGCCTTAGCATCAAGCTTGTCTCTTTTCTCTGCATCAATATGAACATAAGCCGTGCAACCAAAAGTTCTCAAGTGTGAGTACTTGAGCTCTTTTTTCGTCCACACCTCCTCTGGGATCTTGAACCCCAGGGGAACTGATGGTCCCCTGTTGATCAAGTATGCAGCTGTGCTCACAGCATCTGCCCAAAACATCTTGGATAGCCCACAGTGTATCCTCATACTCCTTGCACGCTCATTCAATGTTCTGTTCATCCTCTCAGCAACTCCATTCTGCCTAGCCTTACCGGAACTGTCCTCATCAATCTGATTCCCTCAGCTGCAAAGAATGCTTTGAACTCTGACTTGTCATACTCTCCTCCATTGTCAGACCTCAGGCATTTGATCTTCAAACCAGTCTGATTTTCAACTTCAGCTTTCCACCTCTTGAAAGTCACATACACATCTGACTTATGCTTCAAGAAATAGACCCATACCTTCCTGCTGAAATCATCAATGAAGGTGACATAGAACCTGGATCCTCCAAGTGATGAAACTAGAGATGGTCCCCAAACATCTGTATGTACCATTTCCAACCGCACTTTCTTCGGCTCTGTAGCAGTCTTTGTGAAGCTAACTCGTTTCTGTTTTCGCATAACACAGCTTTCACAAAGACATGTCAACAGACTTCAGGCCCTCTAATGCTCCTTTTGCAACCAGCATCTTCATTCCTTTAGCACTCATGTGTCCAAGTCTATTGTGCCACAGACATGAACCGGAAGCACCCTCAGCAACATCAACCATGTTAATACACCCTGCAGTGGTGTACAAGGTTCCAGATTTGGTGCCACGAGCTACAATCATAGCACCCTTCACAATCTTCCACGAACCTTTCCCAAACTCTGCTGTATAGCCTGTGCTATCCAAGGCTTTGTTGTCAGCAAGATACACCGTCGCAAAATTTTTAGATTTGAAATTTTGGAACAATTCCTTGCTTGGAGACGAATCAAAGGATACACCAGAATCCAAAATTCAGGATTCGACCGGGCTGTCCACACTAAGGATTAGAGCATCCCCAATGTCTTCTGCGGAATTTATAGAATCACTATCATCTCCAGATTTATGATTCTGCTTCTTCTTTGGTTTCGTACAGTTTTGTCCGATAGTGCCCTTTATCTCCACAGTTCCAACAAATCACGTTGGGTCTGTTCGGAGATTTTCCTCGATTCTTTGATTTTGATCGGCCATGTTGATTTTGGCCCTTCGACTTGCTTCTCCCCCTTCGGTCAACGCTGAGAGCACTGCCCGATGAATCTCCCACTTCTAGTTTGCGAATGCTTTCGCTGAGAACAACATCACGGATTTCATCAAACTTCAACTTCTCATATCCACGGGAACTGCTAATCGCAGCAACAACAGTATCCAAAGACTCGGGCAGAGATGACATCAAAATCAACGCCTTAATTTCATCTTCGAAATTAATTTCCACAGAACTCAGTTGACTCACAATCATATTGAACTCATTTATATGATCGGCAACAGATCCATTCTCAGACATCTGTAAATTGAACAATCTACGCATCAAATATACCTTGTTCATTGCCGATGGCTTTTCGTACATATTTGATAGCGCCTTCATCAGATCTGCCGTAGTCTTCTCCTTAACGATGTTGAACGCCACGTTTCTCGACAAAGTCAACCGGATCAACCCCAACGCCTGGTGATCCTTAAGCTTCCACTGCTCCTCTGTCATGGAAGCCGGCTTTGCCTCAATGAAGGGTTCGTGAAGATCTTTCTGGTACAGATAGTCTTCGATCTGCATCTTCCAGAAACTGAAATCGGATCCATCAAACTTCTCGATTCCAATCTTCGAACTCTCCATCTTCAGTGATCGTGTTGAATCTCCAAAGCTCTGATTCCAGTTGTTAGGATCGATTCACTCAAACACTCTGAACTGATGAAGAAGATGAAGAAATCTTGAAGAGAGAAAAGTTAAGGTAGAGAGAGAAAAAAAAACGTGAGAGACTTATTTCGTGGTAACACCCCGTTAGGGTAAACTTTCACGGCGGCGGGATTTATATATATTAATAATTAAGGGTATTTTCAATACAAGGAGAATAACAGTACAGCCTATATATAGATCCCAAATAGTCTCAAACCTATAAGAGAAAGGTCTCCCCATTTGACTAGGATTATAGATTTTCCTTTCCCAAATCTATGAGGACAATGAGTTTTCCTAAACCTATAGGGATTATGGGTTTCCTAAAAATACAAGGAAATAATTCAAGTCCATCATATATTAATCAGGCTCCCCACCTAACAATTATGACATGTTTAAGACCACAAGTTTTAAAAGTATTTAATTCTTTTAACTCTGTACCCAATCAAATAGGTTCACATAGAATGAAAAGAAAGGAGAAATAGTTAACTGGGAAGTTGAGAGGCAAAACTAATTAATATATTGTTAAGAAATCTTTTCAAATTAAAAAAAAAAGTGATAATACAATTTGAGACTTGATGATGCAGTAGGCCTTCAAGTTTTGACATTCTACCTATAAATGCATTTTCCTTTCAATTTTATATGTACTATGTCCAATATTAGTAATATGTCTATTTGTTATGTTTGGTCAATTAGTAGGTTATGTTTAACTTTTAGGTTCACACCTTGGTTTCGGAATACTCTTTTTAGCTACTCGTATTTTCTTTGAGACATCTGCAGAAATTGAGCAAACATCTGCTTATAGTAAAATGAATTGCGTTCAATCGGCTAAAGCACCAAAGCAAATGAAAATAACCCTTAAAATTGTGAGAATTGATATGGAAATTTTAGTCTAAAATTTTAAGAGCTAAATGGATAGCAGCCGAGATGGAACATTTAGTTTTAAAGAAGAAATTGAAGTGCTAAATTTGATGATAACAGAGATTCGTTTTGGAACATTTACCGTTGTTTTGTTATATATCCAGATTAGTACTACAAGTTTGAAGGTAGTGAATTCCATCAATTAATATAAAACAACGGAGCCAATTAATAACAAGGTAACAAGAGGGAAAGAGAAGTTGAGTTAGTGCATATACATAGATGCCCTAAAATGTTAGGATTTAAACATTTTCGGCACTCGCTTCTTTCGTCTTAAGTCAAGTTCAGTATACTTTTTCAATTTGGAACTCTTAGTCGAGCTGATGGCGAGAACGATTATTTGTTCGATGTTCAAGAGGAAGGAGAGGAACCACTGCCCAATGGTTCTTTTATAAAAGTATGGTCACCGGTGGCGAATACCTTCTCAAGACTATTGAACTTGAAATCCACTTTCCATCGCTCTTTTCATATTTTATCATTTTAATCTTAGATTATGAGTTTAATTAGTAGTTCTTTTTTGTTTTCGTCATTTCTCACTATGAGTAGTTAGATTCTTGCTAGGGTTGTGACCTAACCCTAGTGTATAAACCTTATGGGTATTTAATTTACTGATTGTTTATGATTGAGTGTTGATTATTTATCCTAGTTTATGCTTTAATTTTAGAATTAATGGTCATAAACATTGATTCATGCCTTTTTTACCTGGTCTTTGCTTGAGAAATAGAGACCTAATTTAGGAAAAGTTGGCTATCAGGAACTTGGGATAATTAAGAGTTTGATTATCCTCATTAAAGGGTTTGAACTAGAGATATTGAGAATCGGACATGAGCTCATATCAACAATTTAGCTTGATACCCATTTGGGCTTGAGAAAGCCAAATTGGGCAAAATCACTCTATGACTAAGAGGTATTGAGTGAGTAACTCAGAGTTGAGAGCTATAATATACCCCGATTAATAAAACAAGTATTAACGTGTTTAACCCATTAGGCAAACAACTAGGTTAAGGTCACACCCCTAGGATTTTTAACTATTTTGAAAAACAACAAAAACAATCATTCGCTTTTATAACGACCCGACTGGTCGTTTTGAACATTTGCATTTTGCTCGGCAGTTTACGGAATGAGTAGCTCCCTATGATGAATTATAGCTTATGAGAATCGTTGGTTTTGGCTTTTAGGTTATTCGGAATCGAATTGGAAGAATGAATTTCATTGTTGAAGCTTTAAGTTGGAAGAGTTGACCAAGTTTGATTTTTGTGAATTTGACCCTGGAATGGAGTTTTGATGGTTCTGTTTGGTCCGAATGGTGATTTTGGACTCGGGCTTATGCCCGATTTGCATTTAGATGCTTCTAGAAGCTTTAGGCACAAATTGGCGAAAATTGGAAGATTTCAAGGTTTGGAAAATTATAAGTTTGATCGGAAGTTGACTTTGTGGACATCAGATCAGAATTGTGGTTCCGAGAATTGGAATAGCTTTGTTTCATTATTTGGGACTTGTGTGCAAAATTTGAATCCATTCCGAGTTGATTTGATATGTTTCAGCGCAAGTTTCGAAAGTTGAAAGTTCAGAGTTCATCAAGTTTGATTTGAGGCGTGATTCGTTGTTTAGATATTGTTATGTGTGATTTGAGGCCTCGAGTAGGTCCGTGTTATGTTATGGGACTTGTTAGTATATTCATACGGGGTCCCAAATAGCTCGGGTGAGTTTCGGACGAGGTTCGGATTTGTTTGGATCATTTTGATTTGGCTAAAGTTGTTGGTGGCAGTTCTGGTGTGATCGTACCTGCGACTGGGTTGCGCAGGTGCAATGGTCGCAAAAGCGGCAGAGGAGTTGCAGAAGCAAGGTGCGAGCTGGTGAGGAAGACGGTAGAAGCGGAAGTAAGGGCGCATCTACACGTCCGCAAAAACATAAGACTAGCCGCAGAAGCGGCTTGGGCGCAGAAGCAGGAGTTGGTTGGCGCACCTGCGCGTCCATAGAGGCAGAAAATGTCTGCAGGTATAGAAGGGCCGGTCTTTATGGGGTTTTGCATAGGCGAGATTATTATCCGTAGAAGCGGAGTTCACAGATGCGACATTTTGACCGCATATGCGGAAACCGCTGGGCAAAACCTATAAAAATTGAGGTTTGGTTCTTTAACCATATTTTGAGATTTGGGACTCGGATTGAGGCAATTTTGGAGGCACATTTCATCACAAGGATTGGAGTAAGTGTTCTACATTCGGTTTTGATTATATTTCGAGATTTTATCTTCATTTTTGGTAATTGGATTGTGAGTTTTCAAGGGAAAATTGGGGATTTTTGTCTAAAGTTTCATAAAGCGGATTTTTGAGTTTTGAACGTCGATTCGGAGTCGGATTTGAGTGAAACTAGTATGGTTAGACTCAGAATTAAATGGGTTATCGGATTTTGTGAGTTTCATCGGGTTCCGAGGCGCGGGCCTGGGTTGGGCTTTTGGATTGATTTTGGGCTTTTGATAAAGATTTGGCCTGTATCATTTGGAATTGTTTCCTTGGGCTTTATTTGATGTATTTGAGTTGCTTTTGGCTAGTTTCGAGCCGTTTGGAGGTCGGTACTTGTGGGATGGCATTATGGAGCATCGTTTGGCTTGCTCGGTATTGGATTTGGCTTGTTCGAGGTAAGTAACACTTCTAAACTTGGTGCTGAGGGTATAAAACCCCGAATTTCGTTTTATGTGTTTGATGTTGAGGTGATGCACATGCTAGGTGACAGGCGTGTGGGCGTGCACCGTGTGAATTGTAACTTCGTTATTTCTGGGGTACTGTGTAGTTACCTGAGCTTATCTATAATTATGAAATCTCTACGTACTAGAGCTATTTAGCTATGATCCATGTTAGAAACCATGTCTAGGCTACATGCTTATTCTGTTGGGACCCACTGAGGTCACTACTGCTGTTAAGTTATGTGCTTACATTGTAATTTCATACTCAGTCATGTTTATTTATTGCATATCATATCTCAGTCTCTGTTGTAATTTATTGATACATCATATTATCATTTTGGGCTAGTTTTATAACAATGTAAGCCTGAGAGATTGGAGAGGTTGATGACTGAGTGAGGCCGAGGGCTTGATTTTGAGATATTATACTATAGCACGTGAGTTGTCCATGCACCACGTGAGTTTTCCATGTGGATCCAGATATTGATACTATAGCACGTGAGTTGTCCGTGCAACACGTGAGTCGTCCGTGCGGGTTATAGCGCTTGGGCTGAAGGAGCCCCTCCGGATTCTGTACACACCCCTAGTGAGTGCAGTTGATTTTCTATATATATATATATATATGTGTGTGTGTGTGTGTGTGTGTGTGTGTGTGTGTGGATAGGGTTGCATGCTGCAACGAGCCTTATTTCTATATATATGTGGATCGGGTTACACGCTGCAATGAGCCTTATGGCTATATTTATGTGGATCGGGTTGCACGCCGCAAAGGGCCTTGTGGCTATATGTGGATCGGGCTGCACGCCGCAGCAAGTATTGTATAGTGCTGAGTGATTGAGTGTATTGAGTATTGAGCATGGTGAGAGAGAATGCGAGACAGTGAGATTGAGTACTCTGAGAGTGTGAGTACGTGAGTTCATTTACTGAGATACATTGTATTTGACATGCGTACTTGAGATACATGCATAAAGATGCTTTTTCCTTCTGCTACTCGGTTTTGGTGACATTCATGATTTTACCTGTATCTTGACATATAGGTATAGAGATGCACTTTCCTCATGCTATCTGAAAATAAAATATCTTATTTATTGTTGAAAGGTTTTTGGACAAGTCACAATTTTTCAAACTTACTCATGTAGTTTGGGTTTTCGATGAAAGATCTGGAATTTACTGTTATACTTGAAAAACATGTTTATTTTTTCCGTAACTGTGAACGAGTTGAGCATCCTACCTCTAAGTTATTTTCATGTACCCTTTTATTATATTGTTATGGACTGTTGCTGCTTATTGGAGTTGGACTCTGAACCTTGCCCAGCTCGTCACTACTTTCAACCTATGGTTAGGATTGTTACTTATTGAGTACATAGGGTCGGTTGTACTCATACTACACTTTTGCACCTTGCATGCAGATGTTGGCTGCTGACGTTTGTGATTGACGGGAGCTGGATTTGAAGATGTACCTACATTCCGGTTGTAGCTGCCTCTTGTTCATGGTAGCCTTAGAATTATAGAAATCTGGTTATGTACATTTCGAACATATGATGTATTTATTTCATACTAGCTTTGTAAATTCTAATATTAGAAGCTCATGATTTGTACTACCAGTGCTTGAAAAATTCTTGTATAAAAGCAGTTTTATTTTCATTTTTTTCTCTTAATTGTCTTATTAAATTTCATTGGAATTGGATAGTTGTTAATTGGCTTACCTGTCGAGTTGGGTAGGTGCCATCATGACTAGTTGGATTTTGAGTCATGACAGCTTTCTAGTTTCTTCTCTTAGCTTAATATTGATTGAGTGAAATTAGAATTAGAAATTAAAACCCTTCGTTTGGAAGTGCAATCTAGTTGTTCCATTTTCTTTCATCAAGTGTATACCCTAACACCCATATTAAACTCCATGTGGAAATCGATCCCGACTCTTATTGGGTACTATTCTTCCAATGATCGTTTCCACTCACTATTGAGTGCAGATTGGACGTGAATCAATTTTTGGAACCGTTACCGGGGAGTTAAAAATGGCGTTAGCTATATATTTGAGTTTGTTTTTGGAATATCTTTTTTTTTTCCTTCCGTGTTACTTACTTGTGTGAGAAATTATAAGTACAAACATAGCAAACAATGATCTCGGAAATTTGTCCTTGAGGGAATTGGACGGCGAGAAAGAGCAAGTAGAAGAGGTACCTCTTCAACCTCAAGCCAACCGGAGTGGCCGAGTACCTCATGATAATGTGCCTGTTCCACCCCCACCCCCACCACGAGCGACTCCACACCAGATATTGCCCAACGAAGGTTATGGTAGTGCAATAGTCCCTCCCCGTATTAGGGCGGGCAACTTCTAAATAACTAATGTGATGCTCACTTTGCTTGAGCAACAAGGTTTCTTTACCGGTGTTCCAACTCAAGACGCTTACAACATTTGAAGGGCTTTGTGGATATATGTTGGGGGAGCAAGCAAACTACTGTTTTCTAGGATGTATTGAGGCTAAGGATTTTTTCCTTCTCACCACGAGGGAAAGATTTAGATTGGTTGGAACGATTTCCGTACCATTCAATTCACACTTGGGATGAGTTGGCGGAAAGTTCATTGCTAAATTTTTCTCTCCCGAGCACATGGCTAAACTTCGAGATGAGATCTTGGAATTCGAGCAAGAGCCTAATGAACCACTAGATGAAATATGGGAGCGCTATAGAACAATGGTTAAGGAATGTCCCAACAACGATATGACGGAAAACATGATTCAACAAACCTTCTATCGTGGGATTAACACAACCAAACAATATGTAGAGAATTAACTAGCCGGTGGGAACTTTATGACTATGCCTTATGCGGAGGCGTGTGAAATCTTAGATGAGATGGCGGAAGCGTTATCGGCTTGGCAATCCCTGGCTAATGTTCCACAAGGTGATCTGAATATGATCACCTTCACAAAGAATTGCAAGACCATAGACAAGCCATTGCTGAATTGACCACTACCAAGACTTAACTAGCAAATGCCCAACTAAATCAAGTGCAAGATCCTAAGAAAGTCAATGCTATGGAGGGAGTGAACATGATGGTCAACAAGAGGAGGACCAAGGGTCCACACGTGCAAACTCGAGTGGAGAACAATGTACAATATGATGGTGGTTTTGAGCAAGATGATTCCTATAGTGAACAAGAAGAGGAAGTGCAATATGAGAACAATTTTCAAGGGAAAAGAAACTATTTCCAAGTCCCAAGACAACAACAATGGCGACCACAAAACAATCATGGCAATTGGAACTCAAACAATCAAGTTAATTGGAATAACAGTAGCAATCAAGAAAGTTGGAGTGAAAACAACCAAGGAAATTGGGGAGGCAAAAATCAAGGTGGATGGAGTAACAATCAAGGCAACTGGGGGTCGGGTTTTCAAAGATCCCTGATGTACGAAGAACCGAGCAACCCACCTCCTTATCCTTCCCATGGTTCAAGTTCTTCAAACAATAAGATGGGATGTACTGAAAGTATGTTCAAGTAAATGATGGAAAAGAATGCCGATTCAGATGTCCAACTTGCTTCACACAACACATCAATCCACAACCTAGAAGTTCAAATGGGGAAAATCTCTCAAGCTTTTCCCCATTTGACATGGTGGTAAACCCAAAGGGTGGTAACAATACGGGGCATGCCATGGCGGTTATCATAAGAAGTGAAAGAGACGGGAATGCACCCACCTCAAGTGAAAGGCAACTTGTTGATAATGATCAAGTGATGCAAGAAGAAGAGATCCCGAACAATGTTGTTCAACATAATGAGGAAGTTTAGATTGATATTGATGATAGTGTGGAAGAGACTCAAGAGGAAGTGAACCCGTCTAGGAACACATTATTGACACACCGGAGCTGGTAGTGCAAAAGGCTAAGGTACCATTGCCTAAGCCTCCACCTCCATACCCTAAAAAACTTACTAAGCAAAATGGTGAGAATCAATTAAGAAGTTCATTCAAATGATGAAGAGACTTTCAAAATGTGCCATTAGTCGAAGCTTTGGAACAAATTCTCGGTTATGCAAAGTTTATGAAGGATCTTGTGACAAAGAAGCGGTCTATGAATTTTGAGACCATCAAAGATACTCATCAAGTGAGTGCAATTTTTCATTCAATGGCTCCTAAGTTGGAGGATCCCGGTGCTTTCACAATTCCTTGTACAATTGGAAATGCCGACTTTACTAAGGCTCTTTGTGATCTTGGTGCAAGTATAAATTTGATGCACTACTCGGTTTTCAGGGCTTTGGGGATTGGGAAACCAAGACCCACCTCCATGAGATTGCAAATTGTCGATTGTACCATGAAAAGATTGTTGGGTGTGATTGAAGATGTTTTTGTCCAGGTTGATAAATTCATTTTTACGATGGATTTTGTCATTCTAGATTGTGAGGTTGATTATGAAGTGACAATTATACTTAGGAGACCTTTCTTTGATACGGGGGTAAGGCTCTTTGTGATGTGGAAGCTGGAGAACTCACTTTCCAGGTTAGTGATGAAAACGTGGTGTTCCATGTGTGTAAACCATGCGGCAACCAAGTAGCAATAAGGTCTGTTCTTTTGTCGATTTGGTGACCGATGTTATTGTTGATGAAACAAGAGCTACAATCAATGTTGGTACTATGTTGGAGGCCGTTTTGCTCAACTTTGATGATGACGGGATGGATGGCTTCATGGTATGTTTGAACTCTTTGCAAGTAATGGGGTCGTACAACTATGCACCCTGAAAATTGTCCTTAGATCTTGAAAATAGGACTCCTCCTCCTACAAAAACTTCTATTGAAGAGCCACTTATTTTGGAGTTGAAGCTATTGCCTCCACATCTTCGATATGAATTTCTTGGCCCTTGTTCTACTTTACCGGTTATTCTTTCCTCTTATTTGACTAACGTATAGGTAGATTCCACATTGGCGGTGCTACAAAACAGGAAGAAGGCTATTGGATAGGCCTTGGCGGATATTCGGGGTATAAGCCTCGCATTTTGCATGCATAAGATTAAGTTGGAGGATGGCGCAAAACCTTCTATTGAACATCAAAGGTGACTCAATAAGGCTATGCAAGAAGTTGTCAAGAAGGAGATTATTAAGTAGTTGGATGCCGGGGTTGTCTACCCCATCTCCGATAGTTCATGGACTTCTCTGGTTCAATTTGTCCCAAAGAAGGGAGGCATGACGGTGGTCAGCAATGACAAGAATGAGTTGATTCCTACAAGAAGGTGACCGGTTGGAGAGTGTGTATGGATTATCGCAAGCTCAACAAAGTCCCAAGAAAGGATCACATTTTACTTTCTTTCTTAGATCAAATGTTCGATAGATTGAGCGGTCGTGCTTTCTATTATTTTTTTGATGGGTACTGGGGCTACAATCAAATTCTCATTGCTCCGGAAGATCAGGAGAAACAGCCTTTACATGTCCCTATGGTACTTTTGTCATCAAGAGGATGCCATTTAGCTTGTGCAATCACCGGCGACTTTTCAAAGGTGTATAATGGCTATTTTCACAGACATGGTGGAGGACTACCTTGAAGTTTTCAAGGATGACTTCTCGATGATTGGAGATTTTTTTGATGATCGTCTTGCAAATTTAGACAAAGTGTTGGCTAGATGTGAAGAAACTAAGTTAGGTGCTCAATTGGGAGAAATGCCATTTCATTGTCAAGGAAAGTATTGTTCTTGGCCACAAAATCTCAAGAAATGGAATTGAAGTTGACAAGGCAAAGAATGAGGTGATTTCTAAGCTTCCACCTCCAACTTCGGTGAAGGGTGTGCCGAATTTCTTAGGCCATGTGGGTTTTTACCGGCGCTTCATCAAAGATTTCTCTAAGGCGGTGAACCCATTATGCAAGCTTCTTGAGAAGGATGCCAAATGTAATTTCAACAATGACTGCATAAGAGCTTTTGAATTGTTGAAGCTCAAGTTGACAACTAACTCCATCATCACCGCTCCAAATTGGAGCGTGCCTTTTGAACTCATATGTGATGTAAGTGACGTAGCGGTTGGGGCTGCTTTGAGAAAACGCATCAATAAGATTTTTCATCCGGTCTACTATGCTAGTAAGACCATGAATAGTGCCCTTGTTAACTATACCGTGGAGAAAGAGCTCCTTGCTATTGTGTTTGCAATTGAGAAGTTCCGCCCGCACTTGATGAGTGCAAAAGTTATTATTCATACGGATCATGTCGCACTTTGTTATCCTATGATAAAAAAAAGACTCCAATGCTCGGTTGATGAGATGGATGATTTTGTTATAATAATTTGATATTGACATCCAAGATAGAAAAAGTAGTGAAAACCAAGTGGCGGACCACTTGTCTCGTTTGGAGGAGGAGGGGAGGTCGCATGATGGCCTTGAAATCAATGACTCTTTCCCCGATGAAAAACTCTTGACAATTTCAATGAAAAAGGTGCCATGGTTCACGAACATAGCAAATTTTCTTGTGTGTGAAATCATTCCGGATAAGTTCTCTTCAAGCTAAAGGAAGAAGCTCAAAAGAGATTGTCAAGATTTTTACTGGGATGAACCATATCTTTTTCGGATTATACAGATGGGGTAATTAGGAGGTGTATACCGGAATAAGAGTAGGGTGATATTCTTGTGGCTTGTCATTCTTCGCCATATGGTGGTCATCATGGTGGAGCGAGAACAGCGGCCAAAGTGCTTAATTGTGGTTTCTATTGGCCTACTCTTTACAAAGATGCTGTGAGTTAGTGAAAAAATATGATGAATGTCAACGGGCCGGTGGAATCTCAAAGAAAAATAAAATGCCTCTCACAATAAATTTTGGAGATTGATATTTTTGATGTGTGGGGCATTGACTTCATGGGCCCTTTTGTGAGTTCTTGTTGAAACACCTACATCATGGTCGCGGTGGATTATGTGTCAGATGGGTTGAGGGCATGGCTTTACCCAACAATGAGTCGAGAAGTTGAGTGGCTTTCTTGAAAAAGAATATTTTCACAAGGTTTGGTACTCCACGTGCAATTATAAGCGATGGGGGGTGACATTTTTGCAACAAGACTTTTGACACTTGACTTAGCAAGTATGGTGTTACTCACAAAGTCATGACTCCCTATCACCCACAAGCTAGTGGGCAAGTGGAAGTCTCCAACCGGGAGATAAAGAGTACCTTATCCAAAATGGTGAATGCTAAACGGACGGATTGGTCCAAAAAGCTTGATGATGTATTATGGGCTTATTGGAAGGCTTACAAAACACCTATCGGAATGTTGCCATACTGGTTGGTGTTCGGAAAAGCTTGTCATCTTCCGGTGGAACTAGAGCACAAGGCAATGTGGGCTCTAAAGAAGTTAAATATTTATTGGGATGTAGCCGCTAACTTGAGGGTTGCACATTTGAATGAATTGGATGAGTTCCGGTACCATGCTTATGCGAGTTCGTCCTTGTACAAAGAAAAGATGAAATATCTACAAATATATTTGGAACAAAGAGTTAAAAGTGAGCGATCCTGTATTGTTGTTTAACTCAAGGTTAAGGATATTTTCCGAGAAGCTAAAATCCAAGTGGAATGGTCCTTTTGAAATTGCATAAATTCAATTATACTGTTTTACGGGTAAATAACTATATATATGCATAATGTGGCAAAAATGTATCTGCACCGAATATTTACATTAATTCTATTAATTTATCATGATTAAATAATAAATTAAAGTGATAATGTATATTAATCACTTCTGACTTATACGTTTTTTATAATTATGTTAATAAAGATATGTATTATTGAACCGAATAAACACATGAGGCTATTAATTTTTCACCGTAGTGGTAACATTGGGGAGCAACGGAAGAATAGAGGCAACAGGCCAGAATAAATAACACTCTAGTATGTTATATACACTTTAGGGTATTAAATGGACGGGTTGGGTCGATTTTGGGCGGGTCAAAATCGAATAAGTCAATAAATGGATGGGTGAATAACCCACCTAAAAAATATTTGGGCTGAGATGAGCTAAAATTTGGGTCATAGCTCAACCCGCCCAACTCTTTCCAAGATCTAATTAATATGTATTGTTTTCTTATGAATTTTATAAGTATAAAATATAAATTATTTTCTTTTGTTATGGTCATATATAATATATCAAATAAAAAAGAATTATTTCTAATATATTTTGGCAAAGTTACTCATGGATCAATTTGGGCCAAAAATCAATCTAACTTTAAGTGGGCTGAGAAAGGTTGGGTCAATATGAACTGCGTTGAATAAATGAGCAATCAATAACCAGCTCAATCTTGGACGGATTGAAGAATTCATTTAAGCTTGGCCAAATTTGATAACCCTATATACAGTATATGTCTATACCATATTTGACTGATGACAAGGTTTTGAAAGAGATTTATAATGTCAATGCTACTAATTTCATAGCCTTAAGTTCTAGATTAATTGTTGCTTTTATGGAAACAAAAATATGCCTGACCCAAGCATTTCCATCTAAAAGTTGGGTTGACTTAGGTAAAATATTAATTGCAAATTGACTCATAAGAAAATTTGTCACAATATTTTTCTAAGAGTTCTTTTGTTTGATATGTTAGAATTGGTTAGATTTGGACGGATTGAATAATGATTTGAATTTTTTCCCATTTTAACTCAATCTATCTCGAGCAATAATCTATTGACCCGTTTATTTTAACCTATCTAAATTCAACCATACCCACACATTTGACGCCCGTAGATGCACAACATATTATAAACAGAGCTCATATACATTGTATAGGAGGAGATTTGAACAAATAGGATCATTTAGTGACACTATTTATGTTTTTCGTTAAGAATTTTAAAAAATAGCCTGCTGTCAAATGTTAAAGCATATTGCCATGATTTTAAAGCATAATGTAAGAATTTTAAAGTAAGTTACCAGAAATTTAAAGCACGTTATCAGAATTTTAAAAGTGTACTGCCAGAATTGAAGTATGCTTCAAAATTCTGGCAGTGAACTTTAAAATTTTGACATGGGGCTACTTTACCAATAATTTTTTTTAACAGGATCAAATATAAACGATAATTTTAAAAAGGTGTATAGGAAAGTTTCGCTAGTACTATAAGGAGGGGTGTTCAAATCGAACCGAAAAATTACATCAAACCAAAAAGTCTAACGATTAAGAAACCCCATTAGGTTTAGTTTGATTTGGTTTGGTATTGAGTAAAAAAATTCGAACTAGTTACCAACATATTAATATATAATTCTATATATACTTTTAAGACTTTATATAGTATTTTCTTTAAAAAAATGTCAAAACTATCATGGGATGTTGTAATATTTTATAGACCGATAAAGTGCATCCATTTTTATTTACTTTAGATAATCGGTTGTATCATCACTTTCTTATCAAGTGTTACTGAAATACGTCAATCTCTTTGCTCTTCCATATTCATATGTCAAAATCTATTAAATCTATATCTTTTCTGAATTTAAAAAGATATTTCGATAATTAAAATTAAATACAACATATCATTATTTAGGTATCATATTGCTTTTTATCTTTTATTATTAAATTTGGTTAACCTTGAAAGCGTACATGAATAAAAAATTATTATTAGACCACTAAGAAAATAACTGTCATGTATTACTAAAAAAATTCTTCCGTAAAAATATTTTAATAGATCATTTGTTTGTCAGTTTTTTCAATAAACTAAATATATATTCAATTATCAAATTTTGGTTACGAGAAAGAAAGGATAAAATGAGCCAAAGTAACTTGCTTGTCATTTGATTTTTCTTCACTTAATTCCTTGACCTTAAAAAAAAAAAAGAAAAAAAAAAGAAAAGAAGAGTGATGAACGATATTATCCTGCAGTGGATACCAATTGAAGTGAAAATTTCAGCCGAGAAAAGACATCACGAAATGATGCTTTTAGTTTGTCAATATCAGCGAGTTCATATGAAACTTCATCATAGTTTATAAACAAACATACTTTTTTGAGTTATGGCCGACAAACTTTGATCAATTATTCTTCATAGTGCTTGTTTTTCTCTTGCTAGCTGATATATACTTGGTTTTTAAGCTTTGTGTGATCTGTACGTGGCAAAATCATATTTGTTGAAGATCAAGACAGTTCACAGGAAAGTTTAGTCCCGAAATATATCTTATTGGCTATGCGGACAAAGTTTGCACATTAAAAGTTAACAAGGAAAAAGCTACTTATAAACTGTAGAAATATTTTTAATGGTGTGAGAACAAACACAAAACAGATTAATATTACATCATATTAAAAAGGTTTTTGGCTGACTTTATGTTATAAGTTAACCGTATAACGAAACAAGTATGGAGATGATAGAGAGTAGCTCTCAAGTTACGGTTCATGAAAAGCTAAGAAACAAATCCAACAAAGTGATGGTGAGAAACAGGTCGGTTTACTGCCTTTGCCCGTTGAGGTTAGTTTCTGTCTTTATCCGTACTTTGGTGCCACACACAAGAATCAAGAGGAAGCGTAACTATAAATATTTGGATCATGTGAATGATGCACAATAAGCTAATAAATTTTTGTAATTAATTATGTGGTATTTAGTTTCGAATGATAGATTATTGGGTATTGCGATATATGGATATCCTTATTGGTGCGAGATTTTTTGAGAAAAATCATATAAGTTGGACCTAAATTAGACAATATCACATCATGTTAAAATTATTTTTTAATTGAATTAGCTAGCCAAATAAAACAATGTTCTACCTTGTCATATGGATATTTGTACTGGCTCATGCAGTGCTCCACTAATAGAAATTTAAAAGATTTCAATGAAAAAACAAACTACATCATCGGTGCACTTAACAACCTAGCTATAAAATAAGTCAATCTGATCATGTTTGGAAAAGCAAGGGATTGATATGTTCTTCTCAAGGAGGACAGGAAGTACTAGGGTAGGTATTCCTCCATAACAAGAGTATTTAACCAATATTTATATTTATATAGTTTTGTGTTAGGACAGATTCTTATGGTTTATTAATTAAGATATGAATAAATAATTTCTCTTTGCTTCTAAAACAATAGAGTACTTCAACTACATGTGTTTAGTATAAATAGGGAAGTGGATTAGGATGAATCTGCAGAGGAGTTTGAGTGTCATATATACAAAAAATGGCAGGGAATAATGTCCTTCTTCTACTTATAGCTTTATTAGCTATCTCTAATATTTTCTCTTTTACTGCTGCTCCAGTTTCAAGTACATAATCTTGATCACTTCTCTATCTAATTCTTTAAGGCTTAAGTTAATCATATCTGATTTTGTTTTTCCTTCTTGTACTACAGGGAATACACGTCTGTTTTTGCATGAAAATCAAGAGCTTCCACCACCTGCATATACTAACCAGGTACTTCTGCCGTTATATATTACAACAACATACCCAGTGTAATCTCATAAGTGGAGTCTGGTCTGTCAGAGTAGGGCTACTTCATAGATTTCTTGTTTCTGATCTCATTTTCTTCGTTTTGCGGGGATTTTTTTGAATATGATTGAAAGCAGATGATGAAATTGGAGGCTATGGAGGAGGACTTCATCAATGGCAGGATGGATTTAGAGAGCCATGATTATCCTGGCTCGGGAGCAAATAATCGTCACACACCTAAGCCACCTATTGAGACGTAATATAATTAAGTTATTAAAAGTATATTTTCTCTAACAATTTAGTTATGCTTTTTAAATGAGTTGGTCATGCAATCTAATGTAATGCAGCCTACTCAACATTGTGTTTGTTGTACGATGTTTATAAATCTTAGTCATTATGAAATAAAAGATCTGTGATGAGTTAATACAATCATATTACTCTCTAAAATATATAGAAGTGATTTCGCGTAATATATATATATATATATATATATATATATATATATATATATATATATATATATATATATTTATTTATTTATTTATATTTTTAAGTAGCAGTGTAATGGTTGCAACTCCACTTTAAACCATTAAATGCAGGGTCTAAATCCCAACCCAAAAAAGTCCATTCTATCCTCAAAAACTTAAAAAATACAAGGAAAAAAAGGCCATCTTGCACATTTTGATGGTTAAAACAAACGCATCTTGCACATTTTGATGTTGTCCCTTTCAAACAATAATCTTGCTAATCTTGAACTTTCTTTCTTGAATCCTTTAACATTGATTTGTACCTGCAGGTTGATTTAACATACTCTAAATTTCTTTCCAATGACGTAAAACTAAACATAAGACTACTGGGGACTATATGGTCTTATCCACACTTTCCCTCTGGAAAAACTGAACTTTAAAATTCAATCATCTCTTTGTCTATCTAACTAAATCTGGTAACTAGAATATCCGATCGAGATTTAGAATACTAATAATATTTACCCATAAAATATTACAGTTGAATTTATACATGGTTTCTAGATAAGTTAATTAATTTAATCCTGAAATAAATAAATAATCGAAGAACTGCACTATACTTAGCCTTAGGATATACACGAAGCAGCAGAAGCAACGATTCAGGGAACAGGGTTTCGGGCACAACAAAGAAAATCAAGAAATAAGAAAATAAGCTTGGATTGAGCTTTGTATAGAGTATAGCATAAGTTTGCGATAAAAATTTGTGTCCTTTACAATGACAACTGAACTCACTATTTATAGCTACGAAGAAGGTCCTAGGGTCGTGCCCTTTTTTAGTGTCAATTATGAGGGGTATTGATGAAGATATAACGGTGAACATAAATTTCAAATTCCTTGTAACGGGAAACTGCTCTTAATGACATGAAATATTCTTTATTAAATGCTACCGGGAAAAGAGCATTTATCACATCTTTATGAGCGTTAATCTTTCTGGTGACAAACGGAACAGTTGCCTTCGGTCTTTAGCCATCCCCCTATCTTGGGTTCCACGTGTCCCTTTCTCGGATGGCCACGTGTCATAGTATATTTTACCCTATACAAATAGTCCTCCTACTTTCCGGTGACATGACTTTGTCTTACAGGAAAGTTGGTAGAAACACTATTTTGGCGGGAATTACTATCATTCCCTCTGAAGACTTCTAACGGTTGATTAGATGCATGTCTCTCCGTATTTAATGCCCCGAACACGCGTCGTCCCACGATTCAGCACACTTTTGCCGATTATCGAGGTAATCATGGCCATGAATTTAGCCGCCAAAACTTTTATTTATACGTATCAACTTCCTCCCTTATATTTCTCAATCTTTCAAGCTTCCTTTATTTAACTTGTATCTTGCTCTTCATCTTTTCTCCAATTCTCTTCAAACGAAAAACCTTCTCCTTCTTTCATACAATGGCTTCTTCCTCAAAACGTACAGATTTTTCAAAAAACAAGAACAAGGTCGAGGACTTTGCTCCTCCAACAGTGGGTTCTATCATTCCTAGAAGTCTTATTACCACAAAAGACTTCGAAGAGAAATTCCCTACTGCAAACTCTCGTACATGGGCCGTTAGTAGGTATCCTTCTTCCATACGTACTTCGAACATTCCTGCTGTGAAGGAAGATTGCCGCTACCATGACTTGAAAATTATTGCTCCTAACTATCGGAGCGAGTCACCCTACCCAAGGAGGGTTTTACATATGTTTACACGTATCCCTTTACATTGGGTGCATTCTCTTTGAGCGGAGAGCTTGACTCCGTGATTGCGAAGTTTTGCCTCCACTACCAAGTGTGTTTGGCACAAGTAAGCCCTTCTGTGTGGAGGACAGTTGCTTGCCTTCGGCGTTTGTGCTAGGAAATTGGAGAGGAGCTGACCTTAGCTCATATGATGAATCTCGATTCTCCCAAAATCTTCTGCAGCGGAATGATAAACCTCTGCAAGCGTGGCCACCATGCTTTATTATCTAGCATGGATAATGACAACGACCGTGGGTGGATAGAATGGTTCGTTACAGTTGCCACCAACGACATCATTTCGGCAACGACTTCATCCTTTCCGGCCGCTTGGAACCGCACTCGTAAGCTCTTTGTTTAGTATTTCCTTTTACTAATTATTTTTCTATAGCTGTATTGATCCTCCATCATTCGTTTGTTTCAGTAACTCGATGGATCCCCTCGGTGATTGAAGGTTTGGATCGGTGGCTACAAAATATCTTGGATGCTACGACGCCCGAGACTCGCTTGTGGAAAGAACTGGCCCCTAAATACGGGTGGAAGGCCATGAATCATGGTAACTCAAACTCATCGTGTTTTAATTTTTCTTGTGAAGAAATCGATTGATCCCTTCTAACCTGTTTATGAAATTAGGTCTACCCGCGGGCTCTGTTGCTGTTCCCGAGGAAGATGTCTTGGCTGATCCTATTAATGCAGCGAGGCTGCTTCAGGAGGCGCTTATTCGATCAGGTGGTTCCGGACCTGCTTCGAGAGCAAATGTTTCTTTATGAAGTACCCAGCTGGAAGACAAACAACCAAAGAGAATACGCTCCTCTGCAGCCGGGGAAAAGAATAAAAGGGCGAGGATCGATGCTCCCGAGTCATCTCCGCTAGTGATGGTGACTGGCCCTCCTTTTGGGCCGGTCATAGACACCCTAACGATCAACGATGATGAAGAAGCTAGAGATGAGGGAGCTTCTTTGCATAGAAGACAACAATTCTCATTATCTCAACAGGATACTCAACCTGTTGAGAAGGTTACACCAACCAAGGACAAGGCCTCGGCACTTTGGGGAGAATTTGATTTGATAGATAATGTCGACTCCCGTTTTCGGGCCCCAACTGCTGTGTCCCGTACTGCGGGGTTGGGTACCGATCCCTTGTTATCTTTGGTTGGCGAGCTCCAGCAACTAGCACTACATGTAATGCAGCTGCTTCTCACTCTTCAACTCCATCAACTTCATCTCCATCTTCACTAACACAAGAAACTGCTACATCACTTCCATTTTATCCACTCTTCCACCAACAATTGCTACATTACCTCCACCGGCCACACTTAACCATGAAGATGATATTCCTCTTCCACGATCCCCAGTTCATGGAAATTTGGGGCAAAATTATGCTGCTCCTTCTGAAGATCCACAAAGGAGGAGGAACGTTATTCTTTTGGTCTCTACCGGATGCAACTTGCTATCTCTGTCGGTGGAGCTTGCTAATTATCTGAAGTATTTGGCTTCAGAGAAAGACTGGGAAAAGATTCAGGCACTATTGGGAGAGTGCTTGTTGAACAATGCCATGCACAACGCCGCAGCGGTACATTCCTTTTTTCCTTTATTACTTCTTCTATTTTCGGGTGTGAACATATCTTGAAATTTACCCTTCTTACTTTGCAGGCAAACTTTCTTTCTTCCGAGGGCCTTCAGAGGTTGATTCGTGGAAAGGAAGATATTACCTCCGCATGGGATCAGCTTTTGGCAAAGTAGGAGCAACATGTCGCTCGCCTTTCAAAACTGGAAGCGAAAGCCGTTGAGGCTGTTGTATTGGAAGCTCGTTCGCGGCAAAGTGATCAAGAAGTGGTAATCCTTAGCCAAGAAATTTGCCCGCTGAGTGTTAGATTTGACGAAACCAGGGACAAATGAGTTGAGATCCATGTCGTCGTTCTTTCTGCAACCGAATGTGAGGCTGCCTCCGCTGAAAGAGTGATTAACTTAGAGTTAGCCTTGAACTCCAAAATTGAAGAGCTTGCTGTTGTGGGGCGAAACACACCCAGCTGGAAGAGAAGTACAAAAAACCTATCAAGCATAATAGGCTACTGTCCGCGACCTTGATATTAGCCTCAAATCTGCTAGCTCTGCTCGGGAAAAACTTTCTGCTAAGGTAACCCAACTCAAAGAAGAACTCAAGCGCCGAGCGGCTTCCCTCGTTGTTGAGAAAACTTATGCCATGTACAACATGCATAGAAAAACCTTGGATGAAGCCAAAGCTGGTGTCATTGATTTTGATACTGAAATTGCTAAGGCCCGCGAGCTTGAGTTAGCTGTTAAAAGTGGACTCTGAGCAAGGTATGATACACCTAGTCCTTCTGGTTCTAGTTTAGAGTTTTCGAGAACTGAAGAAAAATCGGAGGATGATGATGCTGAAGGCCAAACTGGTGAAAATGTTGAGCCATCAGTGGGTCCATCTACTTATCTCGGGGGCGTAGACACTTCTCTCCCTCCTGGTTCAGGAGATACTGCAGTTTAGCTTTTTTTTTTCTTTTTCCAATTCTCGTACCTGTGCCATTTTGACATGTTTTTGTAAATAAAATCATCTTTTGCTAAAGTATCGTTTGGGTCTTCTTCTCGATAGAATATTTATGCAAGTTTTTGATATTTGCATTTTCTTTAAGAATTTTGCGCAAACTTTTTGCATCTTATTATGTGAAACTTTTGGGTGTACTCTCCTCTAAAGTATTTTTGGCTCTGGGCATCAGTCCTCTTCATGAGGGCTTTGATAAGTATTTGCTTTACTTTTTGCGTCTTTTCGTATACGGCTTCGGGAGTATCTTTCCCCGAAGCCATTTTCGATTCCGGGCCTATATTCTTCTGAAATTAACCCTTTAACGTGAGGGTTTTTATAAGAGATGTCCCTCTTATGTTTATGGTGCTCTTGAAGAGGATGTCTCATGTTCATTACGGCACTAGCATTTGAAGTACTTGTTTGACTTTCAAATGACAAAGTTAATTCATCGTTCAGACAAGAAACAAGATAAAAACAAAAGGATTTCATATTATTCCTTCTATTTTCAAAAAATACATAAGCATTTTCTATGATGAAAGGAAATTGCCATTACTTGTGGCTAACATGTACAACTTGTTTCTACGGGGCTGACCCCGCAATCCCCAGTTCCGATGATGTAATTATATTTCCGGTTTTTCATTTCTCGATTGACGTAGCGATCATTATTGTTGTATCCTCATATCATCCCCCCCTCCCCCCAGTGTTCGAATGCGAAGAGTGCGAATTGGAACACTGGAAGTCTTGTATCTTCGAAGATTCCACGAATGCATTGCTAGATAATCCTTAACTTGGTAACACACTTTACTTCCCCTTAGGAACTTATGCTATCGAGCGAAGGACTATCTAACAACCCTCTAGTGGTTGGTGCTTGTGAACGATCGGGTAGCCTTTGCTCAATAGCAACCTTAACTTCCCGGTGGGAATCTGCTATAAAGCAAAAGATTATCTAACCATACCCAAGTGGATCTTTGCTTTTGTGCCTTGCTATTAAAGGTCTTATTGCTGCTGTCTTCATAGTATGCTTTCAGTTGTTGCCTCGTTAAGAACCTTATCAGAAAAACCCAATTGGGATGAAAACTGAACGAAGGGAAAAAGAGTGCAACACATACTTTCTGATCGGATAATGCTCATCAGCAATAATATCTTTTGAGGTGTGTCATGTTCCAATTGTTGGGCAAATTCTCTCCATTTTAGTTTTCCAACTCGTATGAACATTTTCCTGTGATAGTTGAAGCCCGGTAGGGGCCTTACTACGTTGGACCTAACTTCCCCGTGTTGAGCTCCCGGGTGTTGTGAGTTACTTTCCTAGGACCAAGTCTCGTACTATGAAATAGCGTAGGTTGGCTCTTTGATTATAATACCGCTCCATTCTCTGCTTTTGATCTACAATTATTAGATGCGCCAAGTCGAGCTACCATTCTTACATGCGCCAAGTCCTTGCGTTCATCGAACAGTTCCAATTTGACTAGCATTGCTTCGTTGTTTGATTCCTCATCTCAAGGGGGGTTCCCCTACTTCCACTGGGATTAAATCTTCTGGACCATACACGAGAGAAAAAGGAGTTTCTCCTGTGCTCGACTTGGCCGTAGTTCGGTGTGCCCATAGAACTCCGGGTAATTCTTCGAGCCAGTTTCCTTTTGCCGCTTCCAACCTTTCCTTGAGGTTTTGAATAATCACTTTGTTCGTTGACTCCGCTTAACCATTGGCACTCGGATGATAGAGTGAAGATGTGATCCTCTCTTTTTTTAAATCTTGGAAGAACTTTGTAATTTTTGCGCCGACAAACTATGTCCCATTATCGCATGCTATCTCTTTTGGTATTCTGAACCTGCAAATTATCTTTTCCCACAAGAAATCCACCACTTTGCGTTCTCCAATTTTTTGATAAGGACCTACTTCCACCCACTTAGAAAAATAGTCAGTCAAAACTAAAAGAAATCTTATCTTTCTGGGAGTCGGTGATAGTGGTCCGACGATGTCCATCCCCCATTTCATGAACGACCAAGGAGATAGGACCGAATGTAGGGGTTCTGCCCGTTGATGCACCAGTGGCGCGTTGCGTGACACTTATCACATTCGTACGGAGCCCTTGGCGTCTTGTTCTATCCGGGGCCACTAATATCTTGCCCTTACCAACTTCAGCACTAAGGAATTTGTGCCTGAATGGTTGCCGCATATCCCTTCGTGAACCTCTCTCATAACATAGTTAGCTTCGGACACTCCTAATCATCGGGCCAGCAGGTGTTGAAAAGATTTTCTATACAATTAGCCTCCCTTAAAGCTATATCACGTTGCTTTGGCGCGTAGTGCCCGAGATATTTTGAGGTCTTTAGGTAACTTCCCATGCTCTAGATAATCGATAATTTCATTCCTCTAGTTCTAGACCAGATTAGTTGAATTTACCTCGTAGAAACCATCTGTATGTAGGACTCAGTTCATCAGTTGTACTACCGTCCTGGACTCCGATCCCTTTATTTCTGTTGATGATCCTAGGTTTGCCAATGCGTCTGCTTCTGCGTTTTCTTCCCTTGGGATATGAGCAATTGACCGCTCTTGGAATCGTGCCAGCAGAGCTTGAACCTTTACCACGTATTGTTGCATGTGCTCCTCTTTGGTCTCAGAGATCCGTAGACCTGATTTACCACCAGCTGTGAGTCGCATTTGATTTCAATTACCTCAAAGTCAAGTCCCCGGGCCAACTCGAGCGTTGCAATCAAAGCTTCATACTTTGCTTTATTGTTAGTTAAATGGACAGTTCTCATGGCTTGCCTTAGGATTTCCCCCGAAGGCGTGATTAAGATTATACCGAGCCTGGACCCTTTTACGTTGGAAGATCCATCCTTAAATAAGGTCCAAACCCCTGATGTTGATTCAACACAATAACAGCTTTTTTGGTTACCAGAGGCAATAATCCTGGACTAAAAACGGCCACGAAGTCATCCAAGAATTGCGACTTAATTGCAGTCCTCGGCTTATACTCTATGTCAAATTCACTCATTTTGACGGCCTATTGGGCCAATCTACCCGAGATCTTGGGTTTTTAGAGGATGTTCCGCAAAGGGAAAGTAGACACCACGGCTATCAGGTGGCATTGGATGTAGGGCCTCAACTTTCAAGCAGCGACTACGAGAGCTAAGGCTAGTTTTTCCAAATGTGGCTAACGAGTTTCTGCTCCCGTTAAAATTTTACTAACATAATAAATGGGAGATTGCGTACCTTCATCCTCTCAGACTAAAATCGCACTTACGCAACTTCCGAGACCGCGAGGTAAACCAACATTTCCCTTCCTTGTGGTTTTAAAAGCAATGGAGGGCTTGACAAGTACTTCTTTAAATCCCTCAAAGCTTGTTGGCACTCCGGGGACCATTCGAAACTATTTTTCTTTTTGAGCAGTGCAAAGAAATGATGACACTTTTCTGACGACCAGAAAATGAATCTGCTCAAAGCTGTCAATCTTCCGGCAAGCTTTTGGACTTCCTTCACATTTGGTAGTTGGTCAGTTATGGCCTTGATCTTATCTGGGTTTACCTCAATCCTCCTTTGGGATACCAGAAATTCCAAAAACTTACTAGAGCTAACCCCGCACGCGCATTTCTCGGGATTAAGTTTCATATTATGCTTCCTTCGGATGTTGAAAGTTTCTTGCAAATGTTTAAGATGATCACCTGCATTTGAAGACTTAACGAGCATATCATCAATATAAGCTTCCATAATTTTTCCTATTTGATTTTCAAACAACTTGTTCACGAGCCGCTGATAAGTGGCTCCGGCGTCTTTCAACCCGAAGGACATCATATTGTGACAATATTTACCGAAATATGTTACAAACAAAGTTTTTTCCTGATCTTTAGTGGTTCATCTTAATTTGGTTGCACCCAGAATAAGCATCGAGGAAACTCATTAATTCGTGCCAGGCCATGGAACAATCATTTGATCGATGTTTGGCAGTGGGAATGAGTCTTTCGAGCACGCCTTGTTAAGATCTTTATAATCTACACACATGCGAAACTTATTGTTTTTCTTAGGAACTACTACTACATTAGCTAGCCAGTCTGGTATCTTACCTCTCGGATCGAATCGATATTAAGTAAGCGGGTTACCTATTCTTTGACGAATTTATTCCTGGCTTCGGCGATCGCGCGCTTCTTTTAACTTACTAGAGGTATATTAGAATCCAATCTTAACATGTGTACGGCTACCTCTATCAGGATGCCTATCATATCTTCATGTGACCATGCAAAACAATCGGCGTTAGATTTAAGGAATTTAATGAGATCGGACCTAAGTTTTGGTGCAGTCCTGTCCACAAGTGGAATTTCCTTTCTAGGAATTCTTCGAACAATGCCACTTGCTCCAGCTCTTCCACTATGGAATTCATTGCATCAGTCTCATCTGGAATTTGGAAATACCTCGACACCTGATAATGTTTTGACGCCTGGCTAACTTCATCTAGTTCAGGAGTAAGTGTCGATCCCTGTAATTGCTATGCCATGTGTTCCTTTCTTTTGCTAATGGAGACCAAAATTTCTTTCATCTCCCTTTCTTCCGGTTGATCACCCCTTATCTGCTTAATTCCCTCGAGCGTTGGAAATTTCAGCAATTGATGGTTCGTTGATGGTACAACATTCATCTCGTGCAACCATGACCTTTCCAGAATGATGTTGTATCCCATATCACCATCCACCACTTCGAAAAGAGTTGTTTTTATTACTTTTTCATCATTTATGAGTAATAAAATTTCTCCCCGAGTTGTCACACTTCCAAGGTTGAATCCGGCGAGGAGCTTTGTGGCCGGAATAATGCTTCCGGTGAGTTTATCTTGCTCCAATACCCTCCATCATATGATATTAGCCGAACTCCCTTGATCCACTAGAACACGTTTAATCTTAAAATCTAGCACATTTAAAGAAATTACCAGTGTGTCGTTGTGTGGTAGCAGCAATCCGTCTACGTCCTCCTCCGTAAAAGTGATATCGTATCCCCAAAGCCTTTTGCTATGCGTTATTGATACTTTCATCTTCTTTGCTGCTGAAAACATAACCCTATTAATCTCGTTCCCCCGAAGATCATGTTGATTGTTTGACACGGGGGATCTTCTCCTGCTTTCGACGGTTCCGTATTGTCTCGATTACGACCATAATTGTTCTTAACCTGGTCACTCAATAATTCTCTGAGGTGACCATACTTCAGTAATGTTGCCACTTCTTCCCGGAGATGTCGACAGTCCCCTGTCCGGTGGTCATTTGTCCCGTGATATTCACACCACAAGTTGGGATCCTTCTGGCTAGAATCAGATCTCATCGGTTTTAGGAACCGTGCTTCTTTAATGTTTCTCATGGCCGATACTAACTCCACTATACTGACGTTGAAGTTGTATTATGATAATTTGGGGTAAGAAGGATCCCGCGATCCTGCCACTTCTTTATCCTGCAGTAATCGATTGTTCCAACCACGATTAGTCCTCCTGTCAACGGTGAACCTGTCCGTTGTCCGCTGTCCAGAAAGCTCTGCCGTGGCCTTCAATTCGTTCGTGTCCGCCTGTCCGCTTCATGATCATCCTTTGATTTTTCCCTGTTCTTTTCTAATCCTTTGGTCGACGATGAAAAACCAACCCGATCATCTTTGATCCTTATTTTTGATTCGTATCGGTTATGGACATACGCCCAAGTCGTTGTTTGAAACTCGAGTAGGCTTTCCTTCAATTTTTGGGAAGCGTTTGAACTCCTCGGATTCAATCCCTTGGTGAATGCCTCAGCCACCCATTCATCCGGGAAAGCCGGGAGGAACATTCTCTCCTTTTGGAATCGGGTAGCAAACTCTCGTAGCAGCTCGAACTCTCCTTGCGCAATCCTAAATATATCAGCCTTTCGGGCCTCTAGCGTTCTTGCCCCGGTATGAGCCTTGATGAAAGAATCCGCAAATATTTCAAAGGAATCTATGGAATTTTCGGGTAACAGCGAATACCATGTCAAGGCTCCCTTCGTGAGGGTTTCTCCAAATTTCTTCAGTAGCACAGATTCAATTTCGTGAGGGGCTGAATCATTTTCATTTATCGCCGTTATGTAGGTGGTAACATGCTTCTGGGGTTCTGAAGTTTCGTCATACTTTGGCACTTCAGGCATTTTAAACCGCTTCGGGATTAACTCTGGTGTCGGACGTGTCTAGTACGGTAATTGAGTATACTTTTTCGAGTCCGGACCTTTCAGCACTTGTGGCGCACCGGGATATGGTCCATGCGGGCGTTCACTTCCCTCATGAATCGTAGAAGTTCATTCTTGAAAGGATCATTCTCATTGTTATGGCCAGATCCGTTCCTCCTGCCCCATCGAAGCCAATTTCACCCCTGGGAGTGTTGTTATCAATCCTCCGTGTCGTTTGATTCGTGGGAACCCAGGGAGGAGACAGATCTCGTCTGTTTGCATTTGAAGCTCCCGACAACGCTTGCTTTAACTCCGTCATAATTTTATCCTGTCGCATGAGGTGGCCTAGAATGATCACATGTTGCTCTTGCAAGACCCTTACCGCGTCGACGACATGCTCCTCATCGGCTTAACCGGGAGTGGTCCCCCGAAAATGTCGAGGATACTGCCTGTCATGCACTAGTGTAGCGTCATTCCCCTCATTATGGGTGTCAGTGATTGAATCCTCGGAATGAGGCTGATCCCCTCGAATCTCGGGACTGCGCATGTCGTTAACAATGTTATCTGCCATGGTATGATCTTTTCTAAGACAAAAACAATCAAAACACGTTAGTAAAAAGAACAAGGATCAATTTAATTACATGGCTATCTAGTCCCCATGGTTGGCGCCAAACTTTTTACCCCTAAAATGGTACAGTTGAATTCATATGTGGTTTCTAGTTAAGTGAATTAATTTGATTCTAAAATAAATAAGTAATCAAAGAATTGAATAATACTTAGCCTTAGGATATAGACGAAGCAGCAGAAGCAACGATTCGGGGAATAGGGTTTCCGGGCACAACAACAAAGAAAATCAAGAAATAAGAAGATAAGATTGGATTCAACTTTGCATAGAGTATAGCATAAGTTTGCTAGAAAAATTTGTGTCTTTTACAATGATAACTGCACTCACTATTTATAGCTATGAAGAAGGTCCTAGAGTTGTGCCCTTCATTAATGTCAATTATGAAGGGCGTTGATGAAATATAACGGTGAACATAAATGTCAAATTCCTTGTAACGGGTAACTGCTCTTAATGCTATGAAATATTCTCTATTAAATGCTACCGGGAGAAGAGCATTTATCATATCTTTATGAGCGTTATTCTTTCCGGTGACAAACAAAACAGTTGCCTTCGGTCTTTAGCCATCCCTTGTTTTGAATTCCACATGTTCCTTTCTCGGACGGCCACGTGTCATAGCATATTTTGTTCTATCCAAATAACTAACATAATATTTCCAATTACTTTTATCATATCTGTACCATATATTTCTCGTGTTGATCAACAATAACTGCAGTTAGCGTATCTGTGAGATATTTAATTCTGCCGGTATATGTTTTCATATTGTCTTTTCGACATATTTGCATTTCTTTTGGGATAGTTTCCCTTACGCTTGCAAAGTTAACACTGTTTCTTTACGTGTCACATGAAAGAAATAGTGTTAACTGGAGTTCGTGTCTGTGTCACATCTAGGATCTTTAAGACCAACGAAAATGCATTATTTGATTAAATCAGCTTTTTCTGTTTTCTCCCATAAAAAAAAGAACAAGAAGAGGAAAAAGACAAGCAGGGACAGAGCATCAAATTTGGTGGAATATTTTTGACATAATTCAAAAAGCATAAAAAAGTAAGACTTATTGTGTAAAACCACCTGAACACTCCACAAATTGAAGATGGAAAGTAACAAAACAGATAATAAGCATTAAATGAAGAAAGTGGATCTGAGGTGTCAGCCACTTATAACGCAATTACTAGAACTGATCTATCATCATCATTTTATTCTCCTCTTTCTTTTTCTGATTTTGATGGAAAAATTAATACTACACCTCTTCTTTCCTCATGAAACTTGTCATCATAATGATTAAAAAAAAATAGTTATTCACGATATTTAAGATGTTATGGATAATATAGATATTCATATTATCCGTCACTTAACCTTTTCTTATTCGTATTAAATATAAGTCGGATCGAATAATTTATCCGTTTTTGCATTGTCATTTTCGACCCGATTCATATCCGACCCGACCCGTCCGTTTGCCATCCCTATTGATAACCAATATATTTGAGGGAAAAGGGCCAAAATGTCCTTCTACTATAAAAAAAGATTATTTACACCCTTTGTTATACTTTTGGCCCACTATTATCCCTGACGTTATAAGATTGATGCAAATATACCCTTTTTCCGTTAAGATTCTCTACCATGGCCACACCATGTTCGTGGCCTGGCATTTTGCTGAGCTGGACGTTATGTCGCATATTGCCACATCAGCGTCCCAACAACATTTTACCTCTCCTTCTTCTTCCACCCCACCTCTTCCATTATTCAACCACCGCTACCATCATCACCTTTTTTTACTTGATGAGCTTCCTTCCCAGAATTAAAGCTTTAATAGGATCCTTTGCCTTCCCTCCCTTTCTTAGGAATATACAAGCATATGTATGCTGGAGAATCTTTTTTTTTTTCGTTTGTATAATATGTCCAGATAACAATATATTATGTGTTCTATTTGCTTGATAGAATTAGTAAACAGCATCCTTTAATTCTTTTTCTTTTTTTGCTGTAAACGGATGATCTCTTTTGGGAGACTGGGTGAAGGGGAAGGTGTTGGTGGAAGAAGTGGAAGGAGAGGGTAAAATGTGATTGGGACCGTAATGTGACGTGCCACATGGTATCCATCTCAGCGAAATGTCATGCCATGTGAGATGGTGTGGCCACGGTAGAAAGTTCTAACGGAAAAGGAGTATGTTTGCACTAGTTTTATAACATCGGAGGTTAAGAAGGACATTTGTGACCCTAGAAGTTAAAGAGAAATTTCAATCACAACAATCAACTTTTTGCTTTAGAATTGAAAATGAAACTTATCTATGAAACTTTAATAATAAACCACAAGAATTGTGTTACAGCAAACATAAATTCACTACTCAGCTCAAAAATTAGCCTATTCATGTAGCCTTCTTTTAAAACCTATTTCATCACATGGATTGTAGAAACTTGCTTCTTAGCCCAACGTGAGAAGAGAATATATCTATTTAGCACTCCTAAATTCAATTACAAACTTCTTTCCAATTTAGCTTGAATTAATCCCTTAATGTGCAAGAAGTTCGAGAGAAAGTTAGTTTCTACCCGTTTCCATTTTCCCAAATCAGAGTCAGGATAAATTTAAACGATGTCTTGCCTTAGAAATGTGTATAGGGTAAAATTGGCTTATATAAATGATCAAATTATTGCATGACACGTGGAATCTGGAGGCAAACGAAAGATGAATCCAGTGAAAACCAAGATCAAGGACAACAGTTTCAGTTGGTATCGGGCAGATCCCGAAGAGAATGCAGTCAAGGGAAGCGAACGAATGTTTGTCACCAGATGGCATTTAATAAAGAATATTCCTCAGTATTAAATAGGCAGTCGTCGCAAAGAATTTTAACATTCATGGCATACCTTTAAATATTCATCAATGGCCCCCATTATTGTTATTTAAGAGGGGCTTGATCCTAGGAACTTGTTTCCTAGGTACAGCTATAAATAGGGGGTTCAACAACCATTAAAAGGACATGAAATCTTTGGCAAAACTTATGTTATACTTTATTCTCAAGAAAGTAATACAACTTTGCTTTCTGTTTGATATTACTCTTGCTGCGATCCTCGGAAGCATTGCTCCCAGAGCCAGGCTTGCTATTTCCTTTAATATTAAAGCTAAGTCTTATTTTCAATCTAATTTGTTTATAATTGTGGATCAAATCAGTTCGCTTGTCTATAAACCACGTAAGAAATTTAACTATCTCGTTATACAGCTAAACAATGACACCCGTAACGAGGGGGACGTAGCAACTCCGGTCCATGGCGGACAATATCCACGACATGTGAGGGAAACGACTCCCGATGACCCTAAGGACGAGCAAGTTGTGGAAACAATAAAGATCTTGAGAGAGCAACAAAAAGCCATCATGGGCCATCTTTCAAGATAGGACTAGGTCATGACATAACTGAAGCAGGCATTATCAGGTGCTTCCAACAACGCAAACGGAAGAGGCCTAGCTCCTCCCGACGTTCCCACAAATCAAGTGGCTCAAAGAGTTGATAACAACATCCCGAGAGGTGAGATCGGCTTCGCCGGAGCCGGGGAGACTGGTTACAGATCCGATAACGACAACGGTGATGATCCCTTCAAAATTGAACTCATGAGATTCATGAGAGAAGTGAACAAGTGGATGGATCAGAATGCGAAAGAGTTCCACACTCGAATGGACCAAATTTGGGGCGCACCACTAGTGTTGAAGGGCTCCGACTCGAAGAAGTACACCCAATTGCCTTTTAAATCGAGCACAACACCAGAATTGATTTTGAAACGATTTAAAATACCGGACATACCAAAGTATGATGGGACTTCTGACCCTCAAGAGCACATCACAACTTATACAACAGTAGTGAAAGGAAATGACTTGGCCCAACATGAGATTGAGTCGGTTTTGCTGAAGAAATTCGAAGAAACCCTCACGAAAGGGGCATTGATATGGTATTCGCTTTTACCCGAACATTCAATTGATTCTATTGTAATGCTCATAAATTCTTTCATCAAGGCCCATACAGGGGCAGGAAGGTCCAGGCCTGAAAGGCGGACATATTTGGAATTTCACAAGGAGAGTCCGAATTATTACGTGAATTCGTGATCAGGTTCCAGAAAGAACGAATGTTGTTACCGACCATGCCAGATGAATGGGGCTGATGCATTCACTAAGGGTTTGAAACCAAGGAGCTCTGACGCCTCCCAAAAGTTGAAATAAAGCTTGCTCGAGTTTCAAGCAACCACATGGGAGGACGTCCATAACCATTATGAATCAAAGATAAGGATAGAAGATGATCAGCTCGGTTTCCTGACATCAACCAAGGGTGGGGACCGAGACAAGAACAGGGATAAATTCAAAGATAATTTTGAGGCAGACCAGCGATCTTCTAAGGTCCGATTCTTACCGTACGAGAGATCCAAAGAACATGGCAGCAAAGGGTTCCGGTCCGCAGATAGGTTCGCCCCCGATAGAAGTACTGACCGCGGCTGAAATAATAGGTCATTTCAGGACAAAGAGGTATCGGGTTCCCGGGTTCCACTTATCCCAGGCTATCAGAATATAATTTCAACGTTAGCGTCGTGGAGTTGGCATAAGCCATGAGGACTATCAAAGAGGCACGATTCGCGAAGCTGATCAGATCTGATCCCAGCCAAAGGGATCCTCTTGGGGTGCGAATATCATGGGACTCATGACCACCGAATTGGGTACTACCGACATCTGCATGAGGAGGTGGAAATCTATTGAAGAATAGTCATCTCAGGAAGTTCTTGAGCGACAGGGCCAAGAATAATTACGGCCACAGTCGAGACAACGCAGAACCCTCAAAGATAAGGGAAGACCCTCCTCGACTAACTATCAACATGATTTTCGGAGGGAATGAGATTAACAATGTAACTTTCTCAATATCTAAGAAGATGAAGGTATCAGTGACTCATAATAAAAGACTCCGGGAAGTCGCCGAAGATGACATGATCACCTTCACTAAAGAAGACGCGATGGACTTCTCCTGCCGCACAATGATGCCCTGGTAATTTCTCTTAATGTTCTAGATTTCAAGATTAAATGTGTTTTGGTTGACCCAGAAAATTTAGCCAACATCATCCAATGGAGAGTGCTAGAAAAAGCCAAATTAACCAAAAGCATTATTCCGGCGATAAAGCTCCTCGCTGGGCTCAATCTGGCAAGTGTGACAACCCGAGGGGATATCTTGCTGCGCACCAGCGTCCAAGGGGTCACGAAAACTACCTTGTTTGAAGTGGTAGACGGTGACATGGGCTACAACATAATCCTCGGTAGACCATGGTTGCATGTGATGAAGGTCGTACCATCAACTTATCCCCGACTACTAAAATTCTTGACCCCAGAGGGAATCAAGCAGATAAGAGGAGATCAACCGGCAGCAAGAGAAATGAATGCAGTATCAATTTCCAAAAGGGTAAGGAATCCAACAAATAGCAATTACAGGACCAGACGCCTACTCTCAAGCCGAGTGAAAATAATAAAGACGAGGGGTCATCGGAATCCCACCAGGTACCGAGATACTTTCAGGTACCGGAAGAGACAAACGTAACCAAGTCCACGGCAGAAGAGCTAGAACAAGTAGCTTTGTTCAAGGAATTCCTGGAGAGAAAGTTTCACTTAGGAACAGGACTCATTCCCGAGCTCAGGTCAAGCTCTATTGATTTTCTTCAAACTAACGTTGATTGTTTTGCATGGTCGTACTCAGATATAACAGGTATCCTGCTAGAGGTGGTTGTGCATAAGCTAAGCTTGGACCCAATCATCCATCCGGTGAGGCAAAAAAAATGCCCAATAGCTGAGGTCAGAAATAGCTTTGTTAAGGAAGAGGTAACCCGATTACTTGACATCCATTCAATCTGGAAGGTAAAGTATCCCGACTGGCTAGCTAACGTAGTTATAGTTCCAGAAAGAATAACAAATTTCTAATGTTCGTAGATAACAAAGTCTTGAATAAGGCGTGCCACAAAGACTCGTTCTCACTACCAAACATTGATCAAATGATTGATGCAACGGTTAGACACGAGTTAATGAGTTTCCTCGATGCTTATTCCAGGTAAAATCAAACTAAGATGAACCCAGGGGATCAGGAAAAGACTTCGTTCATAACGAACTTTGGCACATATTATTACAATGTGATGCCTTTCGGGCTTATAAATATCGGAGCCACTTATCAGAGGCTCGTGAACAAATGTTCGAGAAACAAATAGGTAAAACAATGAAAATCTACATAGATGACATGTTGGTCAAGTCTTTGAATGCAGGTGACAATTTAAATCACCTCCAGCAGACCTTTGATATCCTGAGGAAGCATAACATGAAACTCAACCCAAAAAAATGCGCGTTCGGGTTAGCTCTGGTAAGTTCTTGGGTTTCTCGGTTTCATAAATAGGAATTGAGGTAAATCACGACATGATCAAAGCTATTGAGGACATCCCTGACCAGTTGACAAGTGTGAAAGAATTCCAAAGGCTTACCGGGAGATTGGCTGCTCTAAGCAAGTTCACTTCTCGATCTTTGGAAAAACGTCATCCCTTCTTCTCACCTCTAAAGAAGAAGAAACTTGGAATAGACTCCAGAATGCCAACAGGCCTTAAAAGACCTGAAACGTTATCTATCAAGCCCTCCGCTACTATCAAAACTGGGGAAAGGCGAACAGTTGCGGATATATTCAATGGTCTCAGAGGCAGCGATAAGTGTCGTTCTAGACCGGGAGGACGAAGGTACGCAATCTCCTATCTATTATGTTAGCAAAAGTTTGTCAAGATCAAAACTCGTTATCTACACCTCGAAACACTAGCCTTAGCTCTCGTAGTCGCCTTTTGAAAGCTTAGGCCTTATTTTCAGTGTCATCCGATAGCCTTTGTGACAACCTTTCCCTACAAAATGTCCTTCACAAACCTGAGTTGCCAGGTCGATTGGACAAATGGGCAGTCAAAATTAGTGAATTTGATATTGAATATAAACCTAAGACTGGATCAAATCACAAGTTTTGGCTGACTTTGTGGCCGATTTCAATCTCGGGTTATTGCCTTTGGCTGCAAAAGAAGCAGTGATGGCATCGGAAATGACATCAGGAGTTTGGACCTTGTTCACAGACAGAGCTTCCAATATGAAAGGTTCCGATCTTGGGGTGGTCCTAATCACGCCTTCGGGGGAGGCACTAAGGCAGGCAATAAAAACTATTACATTGACTAACAATGAAGTCGAGTATAAGGCTTTGATTGCAGGACTTGAGCTAGCCCGGGACTTGGCTCCGAGGTCATCAAAATCAAACATCATTCCCAACTGGTAGTAAACCACGTATATGAAATTCTCAACATAAAGGAGGAGCACATGCAGCAGTACATGATTAAAGTTCAAACTGTGTTTGCACAATTCAGGAAATAGTCGATCTTACACATCCCAAGGGAAGAGAACGTAGAAGCAGATGCATTGGCCAATTTGGGGTCGTCTACGGAGATGGATGGATTTGACTCCGATACTGTCGCTCAACTTATGCATTCGGTGCTGATGTGGACAACTATTGTGAATTAAACACAACCAACTTAGTCTAGGACTAGAGAAATGAGTTTATCGATTACTTTCAGCATGGCAAACTGCCCGAAGACCTGAAGGTATCCCGGGTATTGCGAACCAAAGCGGCTCGCTACTGCCTCTTGGGTGGATAATTATATAGAAGATTATTCCAAGGCCTGTTGGCCTGAGGTCTTGGAGCCTCAGAGGCAGACTACGTAATGAGAGAAGTACAAGAAGGAATTTGTTGGAACCACTCCGGCACAGATTCTTTAGTGCTAAAACTAGTTAGGGCAGGATAATACTGGCCCTGGATAGAATAAGACGCAAAGGCATTCGTTCGAAAATGCGACAAGTGTCAGCGCCACGCATAGTTGGTGCACCAACTATCGGAACTCCTGCATTCGGTATTATCCCCGTGGTCATTTATGAAATGGGGGATGGATATAGTCGGGTCGCTGCCATCAAGTCCTGAAAAGGTAAGATTTTTTTTTTTAATTTTGCTGATTACTTCACTAAATGGGTTGAAGCAGGGCCTTACCAAAAGATTGGTGAGCGTGAAGTAGTCGACTTCCTGTAGGAAAACATAATTTGCCGGTTTGGAATACCAAAGGCGATTGCATGTAATAACGGGCCACAGTTCATAGGCTCCAAAGTCACAAAATTTCTTGAAGACCTGAAGATCAAGAGGTTTACATCTTCACTATACCGTCCGAGCGCTAATGGGCAGGTAGAATCAACCAATAAGGTGATTATCCAAAACCTCAAAAAGAGATTAGAAGCAGCCTGAGGCAAGTATCCCGAAGAATTACTGGCGCTATGGGCGTACCCGACGACGGCAAAATCAAGCACGTGAGAGACACCTTTCTCTCTGATATGCGGTGCAGAAGCTCTGATCCCTATAGAAGTAGGAGAACCGACCTAAATGGTACATCCGAACGGATGAAGAAGCAAATAATGAGGCATTGCTGGTCAAGCTGGAATTGTTTGGTGAATGTAGGGACTTGGCACACATAAGAATGGTGGCTCAGAAGCAGAGGATGGAGAGGTACAATAGCTGAAGGGCTAATCTCCACTACTTTAAACTAGGAGATTAGGTTTTGAGGAAATTAACTCAGAACCCTCGAGAAATCAACGTCGAGAAGCTGGGTCCAACATGAGAAGGCCCCTACCGAGTTTCAACTGTCACCGGCAAAGGTTCATACAAGCTAGAGAATCAAGATGGAGTCAAATTACCTAGCAACTGGAATGGGACTCACCTCAAGAGGTACTACTGCTAATGGATCCTACCTACATTGAAAGTATGTGTTGCACTCTTTTTTCCTTCGACCAGTTTTTGTCTCAATAGGATTTTTCTGGCAAGGTTTTTAACGAAGCAACAACGGAAACCTTCTATGAAGGAAACATCATCAGCAGAGTTAGGACCTTTAAATGACAAGGCACTGAAACAATAAACCACTGCGGGATTGTTAAACAGCCTTTGGGTGAATGGCAAATTCCTAATGGGAAATAAAATTTGCTATCGGACCAAAGGCTATTCAATCGTTCACAAGTGTTTTTCCTCAAAGGAGCAACACTTTTAGTGTTTAAATTCACATACTTCGCATTCGAACACTGGAGTAAATAAAATGAGAATACGGCAACATGATTGCCACGAAAATTGGGACTACGAGACCTAGGAATAACAATGTCTCATCGGACCAGGGACTGTGAATTCTTGTGTACTTTGAAGATAGAAGGAATAAAATAAAGTTCTTTTATTTTTATCTTGTTTCTTGTCCAAATGATGAATTGATTTTATCATTTGAAAGTTAACTGAAAATTTCAAATGCTAATGCCAGAATGAAGAGAAGACGTCCTCTTCAAGGGCCCTCTATTATGAAACCGTCATAGTAAAGGGTTGGTTCCGGAAGAGTTTATCCCCAGAACCCAAAAGCTATCGGGAGAAAACATACTTGAAGCCTTACTTAATTCGACGCAAAAAGAAAGAACTTGACCAATAATCAAACAAAAGGTCCTTTTTATTTATCAAACATGCCAAGCGGAATAAGTACAAAGATACAAAAGGAAAACAACAAAAGAAAAGAAACTGAAAAGGCTAAACTTCGTCACCACCGGAACTTGGGGGAAGAGAGGTATCTACGCCCCCCCGGAGAAATAAGGGGATATGGCGCCAGTGCAGGATCTTGGCCTTCATTATCATTATCTTCAAGTTCTTCCTTGATTCCCGAAAACTCAGAACCGACACTAGAAGATTCAATTACATCAGGCTGAGCCGGGAGACGTTCTCGAGCAGTTAACTCCAGCATTCGGGCCTTGGCGATCTCATTGTCAATATCAATAATGTCTGCTTTGGTCTTTTCTAAGGTTTTCCTCCTCATATGATATATAGAGAATGTTTTTTCAATAATGAGAGAATTTCCTTGATGCTGAAGTCTTGCCTTAAGTCTGTCAACTTCGCCCAAAATGCCATCCCGCTCGAATCTTGTGGCACCGAGGCTAAGATCGAGATCACGGAGCATAGATATGTGGACCCAGTTTTCCTCCATGATCTTCTTATATCTCTCCTCCATCTGGGCCCAATTTTCCTCGGCAGTAGCAGCCTCTTCAGCTTTGGAGTTCAAAGTTTCCTCCAAATTATTTGCTCGTTCAATAGAGGCAAACTCGCGCTCTATTGCAGCAAGAGCAGCATCTTGAGACTCAGCCCACATAGCCTTTGCATCTTGAAGTTGTGCATGTCGCTGAGTGGCTTCTTGATTGTGAGCCATCACCTCCTGCTCACTCTATTGCAACCAGGCCTCAAGCTCGGCCGCTTCAGCAGCTCTCGCCTCTAGCATCGGAAGGCGCGCAACGAGTTCATTCCTCTTGGCCAATAGTTGATCTCGCTCGGACATAAATCCCTATTTGTCAAGGATCAACCTCTGAAGGCCCTCAGAAGTAAAGAAGTTGGCCTAAGAAACGAATATCAAAGTCAGAAGCTTATTGTAACAAGTGATAGAAACAAGCAATAAGAGAACAATACGGTAATGCTGCAGCATTGTGTATGGCATTATTCAACATATACTATCCTAAAAGAGAGTGTATTTTCTTGTTATCTTTTTTTTTAAGCCGGCGGCTTCAGATAGTTGGCGAGTTCCACCAACCTGGACAGTAGGTGGCACTCCTTTGAAACCGAGAGAGAGACGCTCCTCCTCCCTCAGGGATCTGCAGAAGGGGGTGAATAGTTGTGCCCTAAATTCCCATAGTCAGGGGACGGGGAGGAGGGACATCCTCCTCTCGGGAATCTACGGCCAGTGGAAGAGATACAGAACTTGCTGGTGATGAAGGCACGTCTGGTGTAGAGGGGGATGAAGCTGATCATGTTGTAGGTTGAGAAGCAGCTACGACAGAGGTAGTGCTAACTATTGGTTGCTTATCAACCAAAGGAAGAGAAGGCCCGGTCTCCGACCTCATATGACCAGGAGCAGCAACTGGGCCTGAAAAGGGAGAGTCGGTATTCTCCACCAAATCCATCTCTCCCTAGAGCACTTGGACCTCGCCCTCGGTTGGGGTTCTAAGATCTCCAGATTGAGCATTCTATTGAGCTGATGAAGATCGTTGTGTCCTTTGCAGAGAAGCCTCTTAATCAATAGCTTCCCCGTCATCGTCAATAACCATAATGGCTACGGCTACCTCATGCATGGCCTTCTTTATTTTCTTATTTTTATCTCCAGTCAAGGAAAAATACTGCCTTTTTGGTTGCTTGTTCTCTAGCCAGGGACTCTGAGAGGAAGCATTTGCACCGAAAGCAGACCCGAGGGCACCGCTCTGAGTGAGAGCTTCCTGCAACAACCTCGCAGCCTCGGCAGGATCGGCCAAAACCTCCTCTTCAGGGCAGGAAATAGAACCCTGCGGGAGCCCTAAATCAAACAAAAAGGTATATTTAGCAAGTTGTCTTATGTACAAAGCCGAAAAATAGAAAGAATCGGTTTACCGTGGTTCTTGGCCTTCCACCCGTATTTGGGAGCCAACTCTTTCCACCAATGGGTCTCTGGCGTAGGGATGTCCAGAATCTTCTGAATCCATCGGTCAAGGCCTTCAACCCTTGGTGGTGTTCAACGAGCAGCTGAAATAACGGTAGGAAAAGGATTAACAGTGATACGGAACAAACTTTTTTAGAGAAAGAGGTAGATTTTAAATTTATGTGAACTGCTCCCTGGTAGCGATGATGACAAACTGCTCCATCCATCCACGGTGATTATCATCATCCATGCTGGTAAGCGAAGCATGATGGCCACGCTTGCTGAAATTTATCACTCCCCCACGGAAGATTTTGGTGGAGTAGAGGTCCATCATATGTGCTAGGGTTAGGGTCTCCCCCGTTTCCAAGCACAGCCGGTGCAGACTAGCCACCGTTTACCACACAGAAAGGCCTACTTATGCCAAGCAGACCTGATACCGGTGGCAGAATTCCAAGATCATGGGATCAAGTCCCTCGCTCAATGAGGATGAGCCCAAAGTGAAGGGGTATGTATAAACATACGTAAAACCCTTCTTGGTAAAGGTCACCCACTCTGCCAGGTCAGGAGCAATGATATTTAGGCCTTGGCAGTTATAATCTTCCTTCACTGTAGGGATACTGGAAGGATGAATAGGAGAAGGATATTTCCCAACAGCCCAAGTTTGAAGGTTTGAGGTGGGGAACTTCTCTTGGAATTTGTAGGCGGTGTTCAGATGTTTAGGTATAATGGGGGGGGGGGGTCAGCATCAATATTAACTTGTTTATCTTTGCTTCCCTTCGGGCTTCCATGAAGAGAAAACCAGAGTTCTTGGAAGATTTAGTAGGAGAAGCCATAATGATAAGGAGATGATAGAGTTTTTTTTAAGAAGATCAGAGAGAGATGAAAGTAGAATAAAGTTAAGTACAAAGAGGGTAAGAGAGCTTATGTTGTTAGAAGTGAAAGAAGAAGAATGAGGCATATAAGTAAAGGTATAGACGGCTAAAATCGTGGTCATGATGACCTTGAGGACCGGCGAAAATATTACTGAATCATGGGGTGACAGGTGTTCGGGCATCAAATGTGAGTAGACGTGCGTCTTATCAAGCGTCAGAAACTGTTCAGAAGGGTTCAGAAAATTTTCTGCCAAGAAAGGAATCTTCACCAACTTCCCGATTACGCAAAGATGTGCCATCGGAGAGCAGGGAGACTATCTATATATGGTAAAATTGGTTTATATTAAATGATCAGATGATTGCATGACACGTGAAATCGGAGGCAGACGGAAGATGAATCGAGTAAAAACTAAGACCGAGGACAAAATTTCGGTTGCTATCGGGTATATCCCAAAGGCAACGCCAGTCAACGGAAGCAAACGGATGTTTCTCACCAGATGCATTTAATGAAGAATATTCCTCAGTATTAAATAGGCAATCCTTGCAGAGAATTTTGGCATTCATGGCATGCCGTTACATATTCATTAATGGGCCCCATTATTGTCATTTAAGATGGACTTGATCCTAGAATCTTGTTTCCTAGGTATAGCTATAAATAGGGGCTTCAACAACCATTGTAAGGACACGAAATCTCTGGCAAAACTTATGCTATTCTTTATTCTCAAAAAAATAATATAACTTTGATTTTTGTCTGATATTGCTCTTATCGGTCCTCGGAAGCATTGGTCCCGAAGCCATGCTTGCTATTTCCTTTGATTTTAACGCTAAGTCTTATTTTCAATCTAATTTATTTATTATTGTGAGATCAAATCAGTTCACTTGTTTATAAATCAGGTAACAAATTCAACTATATCGTTTTACGGATAAACAAAATATCCAAAGAATTCTCTAATGACTTGACTTATCTTCAATTTGGATTTCCAAATTCCCAGATGATTTTGAGTTTCAGAATCTGATTCGACTGAAATTTCTTTGAACTGGAGTAGCTGCACATTAGAAGGCCAAACATAATATGCAGGTGTAAAAAGAACATCAGGACTGCTAGTAAGGTCATTTTCATTTCACCCAAGTCATCATTCCAAAAGTCCAAGTGTAATATCTGGCATTCTTTTAACAGAAACCAAGGAGTTCAGTTAATGTGTACTAATTGAAAGAATCCGTTAATTAGCTTGATCCACTAAAGTCGTAGTAGTTATAAAGGCACTATGCAAAGTTCAAACATATACTCACTTCGTCTCAAATTATCTATCGTGATTTTTAAATATAATTATCTTAAATTATTTATCATTTTAGAAGTTCTGGACAAATTATATTGTTTTTTCTTATTTTACCCTTAGTAGTTATTCTTCAAGACTACAAACACTTCAATTATGGAATAATATTACGATTGTTCAAATACCAATAAGATTTAAATAAAAATAAAATAATCAAAAATATTTCCTAATTATTATTTTCTTGAGGAGCATGTAGAGTAAAAATACACCGGATAATTTGAGATGGGGGAGTAGATAGACAAGGAAAAGAAAACTATTACTCTGCTTTCTATGTAGTACTCCCTCGGCTTCTTTATATCATCTACAAAGTTTTGGCACAATCATTAATAAAATTATTTAATAGCATTTTTGACTAAATTATCCGGATAAGTAATTAGTACGTATATGGCTTCTTATAATAGTAGGGTGGAATTGAAAAACTAATCAATGCTTTCTAAACCTTTTCTAAAGTGAAAAATAATTTGAATCCTCTTTTTTGGATAAAGCAACAGATAAAAAGGGTTGAGGGAGTATCATTTATGGGGAGAAATGAATTGATTGAAATTTGGCTACTACATCATCATTTTTCTATTAAATAAAATCTGTTTAGAGATGCCATTCTTTACAAGAAAAATTGGAGGCATTACTGAACTAAGACAAACTACACATCATAAATTTTGGCTTTGAGAGAAAGATTCTGTCCTGTGTCCTTTATTTCAACCAATTTCATCTTGAATGACATCAAAATTTGTCTATTTTCACCTCAGTCAACCATCTTTAGCAGTTGAACTGTGAAGACAGCTATCAGGCAAAGAAATAGAAATTTTTTGGACAGGGACAATAATATCTGATTTTTACAAGTTGAGCTACCTTTCTTGTAATAAAAATCACATGAAAAACGATACATAGGAAATAAAAATAATCAGACAGGGTAAAAAATACTCCTCTGTTATGATAAAAGGATCATGTACCCTTCGTTATATTTTTTATCTAATTTTTACCCCCGACGTTATAAAACTAATGCAAAAATACCCTTCTTCCCTTAAGACCCTCCAACATGAGCAAAATCATCCCATGTGGCTTTATATCTTGCCGAAATAGCGGCCACATAACATGCCACCTCACTACCCCAACCATTTTACACCCTCCCCTACTTCTTCCACTACCTCCCTACTTCTTCCACCACCTTCCTACTTCACCCAAAATGAATATGCCATCTGAATCCAAATATAACTAACACAACAATTAAAACAAAAAAGAATTCACCAAACCCAATCGAATTTTCCACAATTTACCAACCACTAGAAATATCAAGCCTTAGAACCACCCAAAATCCGCATAATTTAAATTAAAACTAAAAATAGTTGAATCAAAGAGAAAACAAATTAAACATATACATCGATCACTCTATAAATGTAAATAAAAAGAGACCTTTTTATTAGAAAGATTCATTAGACAAATGCCCACGTTTGTTTTGTAATTTTCGAGTGGATTCTCCATGGATAGGGCTATAACGGTACTGAAGCAAAAGAAGCAATTTTGTAGCAAAACCTTCAATTAAAAACCTATCTTTACTCAGCTTATTTCATTGAGGTTGATAGGGATAAATGTTGTAGCTCCTTATAGGTCTTTTCTATAGCACATACATAGATTAAGATGGCAATTAATTGCTTAAAGGTTGATGTAAAGATCGGCTTTTCAATTAACTACCATAAACTGAATTACTAAATAAGGAGGTGACGGTGGTGGCGATTGGGTGAAGACGGAGATTGAGAGGAAGAAGTGGGTAGGTTGGGATAGTGAAGTGGCAATGCCACGTGACGTCCACCTCAACGAAATGTCAAGCCACGTGGAAAGATATTGTCTATGTTGGAGGATCCTAACGGAAGAAGGATATTTTTGCATCAGTTTTATAACGTCGGGAATAAAAATAAACTAAAAGTATAACAGAAAATATATATATATATATACCTTTTCTCATAGCAAAGATGTATTTTTTACCCTTGTTCGAAAAATAATTGATGACCTAGAGACTCCCCAACTGCCTTTCAAAAAAAAACTGGCAGTCCTCCACTTCAACAATTAAGACATCAGTTTCCTTTCTTTAGAAAAACTTTGCAAATCCAAATGAATTGTGCCAAAAATACAAAAGCCAATCTCATATAGACATGCCCTTTGCAGGGTATGTATGCACATATTTGTGTTTGATCAGTCAAAAGTTCCTATATCAAAAAGACTATAACTTTTATGTAGTGTGGAAAAATATTTAAACAATTAGATTACTTGTCGAGTAATTACAAGTAAATCTCTATGATAAGTAATATTGGTATCTTGATAAATACTATAACTAACAATGTAAAAAGATCTTTTCACTGTCAGTATATATACTTTTAATTTAATCCTAACAAGGAAACAACCTTTGAACATCTCAAAAAATGAATTCCCTTGGAGCTTTGCTTTAGGCTCACTTGAGTTGAGTCCTGTCATTTGAGGGATTTCTGAAACTGTGATATCAGAAACTGGCAATCCTTGGCCAAAATTATATGAAGGAATATTATTCTCATTATTTTGTTTTGTCTTCATAGCTGAAACTGTGGGGTCTGTACACATAAATGTGTTAATATTAACAGACAGTACATAAGGAAGTGGGATGTTGATTGGCTTGGTGGAAAAAAAAAAAAGCATCTATATATCCAACTCATAAATTCCCTGAAATAGTTTCCTATGTTCACATGAACATTTTTTGACATAACAAAAAAGACACTTACTTCGAATTTCTACGATTCTATCCTTCAAAATTTGATGTAAAAATTACACTCATATTTTAATAAGTTGTAATTGAAAGAAGTCTTGAAGTAATGGTAAAGTTGTTTTTGTATGACTTATAGATTATGAGTTCGAGCCGTGAAATCAGTCATTAATACTTGTATCAGAATAGACTGCCTACATTATATCCCTCGGAGTTGCACGAAGTTGATTCATTAATTTGGGATTAGTGGTCTCACCAAAGGTCAATTTCACTATGGAATCAAGGAATCTTAATCATGCTACGTATTGGTTAGCATGATTAATGAGGAAAGAAGGAATTTTAGCTAAACTTGACGAGTCTGTTCCTATGATTAACACATTTTGCTTGGCCAATAAAGAAACTAAGAGCTAAATTATTCGCTTCATTTCACTTTATTTAGTAACAGCCAATAATGCATGTACATTTTACTGTCGATTTATCATCCATTGTTTAAACCTCCAAGCATATGTTCATGGTCTAGACAATACCATTCAAGTTAAAGAAAAAAGATTTTTAAAAAGAAGAAAATCTTACTACTTTTGATAATAAAGAAAATTTATGTTGCTCGAATTCTTCGAAAATTACGAGTATATGTCAAATTCTCCTAGATGCATTTTTTAAGGATTTGATGCGAGTGCAGTGACTATTTTTTGTAAGATCTAACCTTAGATTAAGATAGCTAAGAATGACATAATGCTTGTGTCATTTTCAAAAAACAATTATGTTCCAAAGGGTAAAACAGCTGGAGATAGATATGAATTATTCTTTGTTAGGATAGTGACTAGTTCCTTTCCTTTCTCTTTTTTGGATTCCTGAGGCCATAGTCTTCTTTCTTTTCCATGCTTTTGGATTTTTTTAGTTTTTATTTTTGATAGATCTCCTCTTATGAGGATGGGGTCCTCTAGCACAATAATTATTGATGATCAATTTCAAGAATACTTTAATTCAAGTGACTTTTTGATCTAATGCATCATCCTAGAATCCCCTTTACTTGTAATGGAATATATTAAAGCAAGAAAGTAGCTCCAAGTACAGCAGCTGAATTGAAGAGAAAGAGAAAGAAAAAAAAAAGATACCACTTCTATTACTCTCTCCTTTTTCTTGATTTCACACATTTTAGCTGTATAAAATGTTACAAAATTCAATCATTCTTCCAAACTTGAACCACACACAACATGATGAAGAACTATTTACGTTGGCAGAGTCAAGAATTTTAATAAGGAAATTTACAAAACTATAAACTTATCTAATACGTGATTTGCAATTTGATTTAGATCAATTTTAATGCCATAATAGAAGGTTTCCTTGTGGTAAAAAGATTCAAAAATTTATATATATACAGAAAAAGCTTGTTTATTTTATATGCACAGTATAATTTTTAAATTACGAATACGATTCAATTGAACCACTTCAAACATATATCTCTGCCCTTTAAAATCAAATAGGTTTCATGCTTAATGAATATACACACTTTGGCCAATAATAGTTCTTCTTCTGATAATGTAATCTAAATTGGAGAAACTTATGTAGGTTGGAATCTAATTTTTCAGTCTTTTGAAAAATCTTTAGAAATGGAGGAGACCAAGTGAATGTAGTGCACTGAGAAGGCAAAACTTTGGAAATTCAATCATTGGATTTCGATTCCAAGTCGATCGAACTCTCTAAAGAGTCTTGCCCACATCCCAAGAAATCACAAGATTGATCAGATCTAATTGACTTTTTATGATTTGTTGTTTGCCATTTTGGCCTTCTCTTTTCCCTTTTTTTTCTTCTTTCTTTCGCTTTATGCATAGATAATACTGTGTTATTTATAGATCAATTGGATGTGGTTAAAGCTTTTAAGAAAGCCAATTCTTTTCCTCCTTTTTATCACACTAATCTTCTATTTTTCTGTAATATAGTACAGGAATTATGGAACTTTTTAATAATTTCTACATTCGTGTGTTGATTAAAGGGAAAAAGAAGAAAAGAGGGGTAATTGAAGAAACCCATCCCATGCTATGCTGGGTGGGGGGGATGTGAAGAAGGGTGTCAATCATATAAGTACGTAGGCTCAAAGACAGATTTATTTTTAAATTTAATGGGTTTAATCTTTATATTTTTGTCATTGAATCTACTAAACGTTGATTTTATGAGGTTCAAAATTCTATGTTAGTTGAAACTTTAGTGATATTTTTCAAATATATTTGTGCTACGTGTGCATAAAGTTGGGTTCAATAAAACCTTAGTAATATATTAAATACGTCTACATAGGAAAATGTTGGTTTCAGCTGAACACGGACCATATTAAATTTATTATATACAGTATTATTTTATATTTCTGCAAGATGTCTGCGGCCTAAACCATGATGTGCTCCATGATTGAATAAAATGAATTGGATTTAGTTACCTCAATACGGTAAAAAATGCCTATGCGGTTGGATACTTCTTTGCCTTAGCATAACAAAATGTGATCGATCATAAAGGCGTAGAATGATCATAATAAAATATATACCTTTCTTGGCTCTTCAGCTAACAATAGAGTATAGAATATGTTCTTATTAGTGTAATCGTTCTCATACCAGCCTTATTATATATGCCAGGAAATTTTAACCATTCATTTCCATAATTTTGTGTTCTGTATAATATTGGAGTTGTTCTTTTTTCCTTTCTTATTTTTTTTAAATATAATGGTAAATAAATTCCAATGGATATAAATGATTCATATAATTACTGATTCCAACTAGTTGGGGACTGACATGTAATTGATGGTGTATAATGAGATATGAACTTGGTTATTCCAAATTCTATGCAAGGGAAGGGTCCCATTGAATAGTTCTTCCAAGTTTGATGCAATTCCATTATTATCTGTCAAACTATAGCTACTTTTACATTAAAATAATAATAACTGTTTGATTTCATTCTTCTCTCTTTTGGGTGGTGATCATATGCATAGTTCATATCATGCATATACTTGTAGGACATCTGAAAATTCAAAGATTGATCAAGACATAGGAAGTCACTAAGGTTAAGAGTATGGACTATGGCATAATTTGGATAGTAGTGTTATTGAAAGAGCTAGTTTACTACTAAAAAAACAAAAACTAACGATGGAAAAAGTATGTAATTAAATAGAAAAATTTATCGTTATTCCTATTTAGCAACAAATTAGCAAAAGACTATCAAAATAGCTATAAGTAATTTAGTAACAGATTAACGACGAAGTTTGTAGTTAATTTTAATATTTTTTAGTGGTTTTGTTCCACTCTTATCTTTAACGTATAATCAAAGTACTTCTTGATAACATAAATGCGGCAAAGTTTGTTATAAAAATCTATTACTAGATTCTTTGATTCCTTCATCTCTAAAAACAACAAAAAGAAGCTGCCAAAAAAAAAAAAGAAATACAACATAAAAAAATTATTAATGTACAAGAAAGAAGAAAATAATTGTTTTAAAGAATCCTTTTTCAATATTTCCAAAAAAGAAAATACCAATCAAAACAATCCATATTATCAGTTGTTTTTATGTTGTTGCTACCATATCAAAGGCTCCTCTTAAGTTTTTAGCAAAAGTTAGTTCCCATTATATAAGATGGTGGGGCTGCCTATTTTCAGTAGGGGAATCAATGCAGAAAGAGAGAGAAATATAAGAAGGAAAAACAGGAAGATAAAAACAAATTAAACACTTTTTTCTCCTTTTCTCTCCTTTTGAGACTTAAATTGAAGTGTGTTTTGCTTTCTTTGTTTTTGCTGTATCAAAGATTCTCTCACACCCTTTCAAGTCAAAGAAGAAAGAGAAAGAAAATTACTTGGAAACAGAAGAAAATAAAATAAAGAAAAAGTTTGATATGAAATGGGAAATGGAAAGAAAAGAAGGGCCACAGCTCATAAGGCATATATTCCCTTCCCAACATATGTTTCCAGATATGGAGTGAGAACAACCTGGGACACCCTTAACTACTTCCCAATTATATATACTACTAGTTTTGCCACATTTTTGAGACACAATACAACCTCTTTTCTATGTTTCAATCCACTACACATACATACATATATTGTACCTTGTCATCCTAGTAAGTTGTAAAACAACAAAAATGGCTCATCAAAATGAACAACAAAATAAAGATATGAACTTAGTTTTGTCAAGTGATGCTAAGCCTAGATTAAAATGGACTCCTGATCTCCACCAGCGATTCGTCGATGCAGTCGCTCAACTAGGAGGTCCAGAGAGTGAGTATTGTCACTCGAATTCTCCAAAAATGTCGCTGCACCGCTATCAGATCTTCTAAAAATGCATAATTTTGAAGGATTTGACACAGTGTAACTGTCTTGTTATCGCTTCTAACATTGTTATTTGATTGATAATGCAGAGGCAACACCAAAATCATTGATGAGGGTGATGAATATTCATGGGCTAACTTTATATCACCTCAAGAGTCATTTGCAGGTAATTGTCTCATTGTCACGTTACAACAATAACAACAAATATAATGAAAATTCCATAAGTGGAATCTGGGAAGGGTAGTGTATACGCAGTGTCGATTGATTAGTAATTTCTTTGCTGTACAGAAATATCGTCTTGGGAAAAGTCAAGCCATTGATCAATCTTTTGATGACAACAAACAAGAAGGTAAGTTGGAGTTGTGTGCAATAGTACCTGATGATGATACAAAGGAAAATGAAATCTCAAGAGGCTTAAATCAGAGGACTTATTTTGATGCAGAATTCAGAGAGCCTCAGAGTGATAAGTTATATTTGGACAATTGTGATGGAGCTCAGAATCAAATGAATGAGTAATGATAGTTTCCCATTGAATGCAATAAAGTAACATAGAAAACCAAGCAATAACAACGTCTCACTAGTTAAAAATTTTTTCAGGAGTTTGCAAATAGCAAGAGCTTTACAAATGCAAATGGAGGTCCAGAGGAAACTTCATCAACAGATTGAGGTAAATTTATCTAACATGAATATTAGCTTATCTTCATGTGCATAATTTTCCAAGATATTTACAAATTTTGTGTATGAGAATTCAACATAAATTTGACTAGTTTTATGTTGGTTGTGTCAGCCTACCGCAACCTTCCTTCTGTACGGGTTTGGAACTGGAAATGTGAGCACACTCGCACCGAAACCTACTCGCATTACTGGTCCCAAGCCCTTATAAAGGAAGAGGGTTGTAGTAGTCTAACGATCAAAGGAAAACTAGTCAATTTATGATGAATCCTCACATGTGTACAAATTTGTGGTCTTTTAATCTTTTTGTATTCTATATAATATTAGACTGAAATGAGTTTAAATGGAGCAACATAGACAATAAAAATTCACATAACCGATCCCAACTTGGGATTGAGCCATAGTTATTGTTGATGTTGTATTTACAATTTTGTATGTATGTTAGGTACAAAGACATTTACGACTGAGGATAGAAGCTCAAGGCAAGTATTTACAATCAGTTTTGAAGAAAGCACAAGAAACACTAGCAGGATATGGTACTTCTTCAGTTGGAGTGGAACTTGCTAAAGCTGAACTCTCTCAATTAGTTTCTATGGTTAACATGGGTTGTTGTCCAACTTCTCCCTTATCAGCAATAACAGAAATTGATGGTTCAATTTCAAAAGATACAGAGAGAAAACAATTGAAAGATGGCTTTTTATGTTCACTTGAAAGCTCTTTAACATCTTCTGAGAGCTCAGGAAGGAAAGAAAATCAGAATGATACGCGAAACACGAATACTTCTATTGCTCTCTCATTGAATCCAGAAACTAAAGAAAAAAAGAGAAGAAGAAATAACATTTGTGATGATATTTATGTTGAACAACCATCTAGTAAAAGATGCCAAAGTCAAAGGAGTGGTGAAAATTTGGCCAAGATTGAATTTTTGGAGACCATTGATTTGAATAGCAAGTGCCTAAATGACTATGAACATGGTCCAAAAGCTATAGAATTGAACAAGAAGGAAGTAGAGCAATTTCAATGGGTATAGTTAGTGTATTTGGTAATTTCATTAGTAGATATATGCTTCAATGCTTAAGCGCAGCCTGGTGCACTAAGCTCCCCTATGTGCGGGGTACGAAGAAGGAGAGGACCACGAGGGTCTATTGTCGGAGCCTTACCCTGCATTTCTACAAGAGGCTGTTATACTTTATTTTTTCCCTATTACCCTATATAGTCATTGATTCCTACAGCTAGTAATGTTGTTTATAGAGAACTATATGTATATTATTTTGTGAATGAAACTGAAAGAACTTTCCAAAGTATATTCATATTGATAGGTCTTGGATATAATGAGCACAAATGCACAACCCCTTTTTTCTTGTTTCACATTTACAAAAGAACATGCATATATTCCAATGCAGAGAATAAGCCCAAGACAAATAGTCAATTTGATTTATAACAAAATGAATATGATGTTGAAAGATTATTCAAAGTTGAAGAACTCAAGAGAATATGTATAGATAAATGGCATCCTTTCTTTTTTCTCCTGATACCATATTCTAGCTCATCTGCATATGAACTGTTAAACTTGGACAATGTATATATTCCAGGAAACCCATTTTCTGCTATTCTTTTCTAATGATGCAAGCAAGGAACTTGGAAGTACATCAAAAAAGAATATTTAGAAATCAATACAAATGACTAAATGTACTCCAGAGTGAATGAGGCCATTTTGTTTATACCATCAGGCATGTCTGGTGCATTAAGCTTTCACTATGCGCGGGATTCAGAAAAATGTCAGACCACAAATGATGCAGTCGTACTTTGTATTTCTACAAGAGGCTATTTCCACAATTTGAACCCGTGACCTCCCGAAAGCAACTTCACCCGCCGAAATTGAAAATGCTGAGTGCCAACTTTCTTTGTCAGTGAAGGTATAACTCTCTAACTTTTAAGTTGTCTACACTATCTATTTAATTTAATCTCTATATTGTTGTCTGGGCACTCATAATCTATAGTGACTTTCTTGTTTGTCACTCATCAGATATTGCAATGAATATCTTTAACCAGACTCTTTCTTTCTTTGTTTAATATTGGAGAAAAAATACAAGCTTAACCAAAATCAGGATAGGATGGAAAGAATGAAGAATTTGTAACTTAATAGTTAAAACACATGAGAATATTTGAAAAGTGACATTCAAAATTAAACAAGAAATTTGAGAGAAACATGAATTAGCCACAGTGAAAGTGAAATATCACCCAAATGAACTAATGAAGGCCTAAATGACTCCAAATTTTGTGAAGTCCAAATCAACTTAGCCCAATAACACAATAAGCTAATTGGACCTTTAGCAGTCCAATTATACTGTTAAGAAGTTTTTGTACAAATCTAATGCAGCCCCAGCATTACCTTTTATTTTATTTTTGACTACAGAGAAGCTCAATTAGTTCAGTATTATCAATTAATTTCTTGAAGAAAGGGTAAAGTTATTTTCACACATTTTAGGACGCGAGCTTACAATTACGCCCCTTTATAAAATAATCCCTTTAAAAAATTATCCACAATCATCTTATAGATTATAAATATCGTGTAAGATATAAAATCTCGCTTGTTCAAACCCCACAATTGTACTGATGTGTGGTAGTAGTTAAATATCAACATCAATACTATGTATTAGGAGAATATCTTTTATATTAGAAGAATATCTTTTATATTAGGAGATTATATTTTATATTAGGAGAGTATCTTTTATGTTAGGAGAATATCTTTTATTATTCTATATCTTCCATTGATTTGACTTAGTCCCTATACTAATCCCTATTGGTCTTTGATTTGTATTCTAGCACTATAAATAGGGATCATGTAAATCATTGAGAATCAACAAAGAAGATCATATTCCTTCATGGTAATCAGAGCCTTTCTACCCTAATTTTTTTCTTTTATTCGCCCATCCCCTCATCATGGGTGATGAACCGGCCACTATTAACAACAACAACCCCATTGCCGACAAACAACCACTACACCCGGCCTATACGGTCACCAACACCAATAACAAGATTCGTATTCTTGATGGCAAGAAGGTCTCATACTCTTCTTGGGTCAAATTATTCAAGCTACACGTCTGTGCCTACAAAGTACTTGATCACATCGATGGCACCAAACCACCCGAAGAAACCGATCCTACCTTTGCCGCGTGGTCGGAACTCGACGCGCTAATCCTACAATGGATTTACAGTACCATTTCGGACGAGTTGCTTGCCCGTGTACTGGACAACGACATCACAGCTAGAGAAACTTGGCTTAAAATCCAGGACATCTTCATCAATAACAAACATGCTCGAGCCACAACTCTTGAACAAAAGTTTACCAACACCACCCTGTCATCTTGTTCCTCCTTCGATGACTATTGTCAAACTTTGAAAGACATCGCAAGCCAACTCGCTGATGTCGATCAACCAGTCACAGAGAGCAGATTAGTCATACAAATGGTGCGTGGTCTTCCAGTTGAATACGATACTATCGGCGCCATCATCAATCAAAGCTACCCCTCTTGGGATGATGCACGAGGTATGGTCGAAGCCGAACAACAGAGACAAGCCGCCAGACCAGGCTCCGATCGATCGGCGGTCTTGTTGAACTCCACTGCCCAACCGCCGCCGCCAACTCGCAACACCACCTCACCATACCCAAATGGTTACAAAGGCAAAAATTATGACCCAGTCAAGGCAGCAAGAGGACGGGGACTGCCGACCCGCGATGGCCGAAATAATCGCGACGCCAGGTACCACGACGACGCCTGGCAGCATGGCGGCAGACAGAGCAGCGGACGAAGCAGCGGCCATTTTCCAGCATCCCCTAATCTGAATGGTGGGATTTCTAGGTTTCCTTATTACCCACAACTTACACAAAATGGGCCTCCAAACAATTATATTCAAAAATGGACTCCACCACCCAGCCCATATCCCTCTCAACCATTTCAGGCCCATGTTGCAACCCAGAATAATTTTTCAGCACCACCAGGTTTCGGCCCAACAGGAAATAATACTCTCAACCCAAGTGATATCGGCACAGCTCTCACAAATTTGAATCTGAATTACACTGACCCACAGTGGTACATGGACACCGGTGCATCCTCACACATCACATCGGATTCAGGTAAATTAATCACTCCATTTTTATTACCTATAAGTCCTATTTTTGTCGGTAATGGTCAACGTTTACCTATTAGTGGTTCCGGTAATGGCTTTTATAAACTTCCCAACAAAACCTACCAATTAAATCAAATTATCCACTCCCCACATGTCATTAAAGATTTATTAT